>ML789188.1:161160-178129 GCA_009831015.1 Picea engelmannii
TCAACTCTAGTACCTTATAGATTGTCATTTTTAATTGTGATGTAATATATTAATTCCAAATGATGTTACCTATAATTATGAGGTTATTTCGCTGCATTAGTATTGAACTTCATGATTATTGATGACATTGCATTGAAGGCTCCTCTTGTTTAATTGAATCTTTTATCCTGAATGGTCATTATAAAATTGTGGGTGTGGCATAAGAGGTATCGTAATGTAAAATCCTGGTCCGGACATGAGATATAAATGAAATAGGGTTAATACTCCATGATAGTGTTATCATAAATCTGACAGGTGATAATAACCTATATAATGTAATACCATTGAATTACGAACATCAAATTACCCCAGTTAGTACAATAGGGTGGTTGTTCTTTTAGATAAAGTCGAACTCAGGGGTTCATTGTCGTAGTCCTTGTCGCGTGCCCTTCGTAAGGTGTGCCATCATACTTCTTATTTATGTCATACTTGATTTCATTCAGTTGGTTGCTTGGTCTGTTGTGTCGGGTGGGATGTAGACACCTCCATGTTCCTCAGAACAGTCGCTAGCCTTGAGACCTTAAATGGTTAAAGATGATGGGAAACCGGGCTTGAGCGTTGCTTATGTGTCTTGGAGGTCCTAACCTTGCAGGGTAGGACGGGCGGGAGGTCAGTCGTATTGAGCAGTCAGTTTTACCTTGTCGCTAAATGTTTGCGTTGTTCACCCTGCCTATGGTCTTATTTTGTTTACAGTTACTCGTCGTATGCTTGTCTTCTTGCGATGGACATCGTGGTTGCATCTTGTCGGTTGTCCAGGGCGTTGTACAGTTATGTGTGTTTTTACTTCTTCACGCGCGCACACACCTTAAACACAAAAAAAAAATTTGCACCTGTTACCAGAATGGTTGTCGTAACGATCAGGCAGTTACATAGTGAATTAATGGGAATTTATGCCTTGGATTATTTATCACGAATGCATGTGACCCTATATACAAAGAAAACTACAAGTGGGACAATGTTGGTTATGTGTTATATTATTTACATGATTGGGTCCCCCTATTACGGGTTTTGGGTGTGGAGCCCCTAAAATATTTTTGGGGGGGTTTATTCACCAAATTTTTTGGGACTTTTTCACCTATGGTGGTTTAGCGGTGCATGGTATTTCATCCCATGGTTTTTTAATTTTGGTTAAGCAGTTAAGGTTGTTGAGTCTCCATTTTGACACTTCTAGTGCCTTATATTACCCTCTATCTGAGCCTATTCTACCTATGTTGTGAGTGTATACTTGACTATTTCCTCCATAAATCCACTTATTGACCTTGTTCATATGCATAAGAGGTAAATTATGATTAAGGCATGATTTGTTTAGTTTTTCTTGAGTTAATTTGATTAAATGTTTGATTTTGTATGATCCTAATCGTTTGAATCTTAAGAAGCATTAATATGGTACTATCTGGGTGACTAATCTAGTACCGACATCTGTTCTGTGCTACTCCAGTACTCATGGTGTGATTGTGTGTATTCCAATACTAAACACCTACCTAGAGGATTTAGGTACCAACATTCTGGTACTAGATTTTCACCTCAATTTATGAGCCTATGAAGATGAATCTCAAAATTTGGGGACATGGGTTTTGTCCACAGTAGTGTTTTCATTTGGAATCATGGGTCAGAATCTCTAGATTGCACACATGTGGACCTCCATCTCAGGGGGAACAATCCATCCTAAATCTTTGTCAATTTTCCAGAAATTCTAAGATCATGCCTAGATTTGTGGGAATTGCACTTCCTTGATTAGCTAATGGTTGTACTCTATCTCCATTGATGGAAAATGGTTTTGATTTGGATTGGATTGTCTAGATCCAAAATTGTAATGTAAAAATCATATAAATTGAGTGATGGCTAAGCCAAAAGGGGGAGGAATTAGTATGTTGCAAATTGTATTTCTGAACAACCTCCTTTTGTAAACATACTTGTTGAAGAATTAATATGAAGTTAAATTCACCAATTCCATGTGTTCTATAAAGTTTAATATTCTGTAAGTTTCTTTGAGCTTCCTTGTTGGCACGACAAGGGCCCATCGATCCAACCAAGGTAAGCTCATTTGTAATTATTATGTGAATGTAATTCTATTTGTGTGTGAGTGAAACAGTTTCATAGTTTAATTGTAAAACCAATTAGTATAATTCATTGTTGTTGCATTTCAGTCATACGTTTGATAATGTGCAATATAGGTTTGTAATAATTATGTAGATGTTCATAATTTCTAAGTGAGCATTTATTATTCTAGTGTGTGTGAACAATCATTTGATAAGTTGTGTGCTTAACCATTTGTTTCTATTTATCAAGTACAAGAGCAATTAAGATCCCATCATTCACCCTACATGGACCATTAAATGGAGAATCTTAATACACCTAGTGTTTCTTGTGCATGGACAAATAGTTTCTTTCAGAATTGATTAAGTTATGAGTGATTTCCTTTTGAATACTGTGTCCAAAAAATTGATTACAGTTTACTGTTGAAATTAGTTTCTATAGGAGGCAAGATCTAAGTTCATCTCTTCATTTCATGAGTCTCTAATGAACATATTTGTCACCTAAGAGAGAACCTTTTCATTCATTGTTTTCCTGAGAAGTTTTGTTATCAATTTTTTTTCTAAGTTTGGACTTATATTGTTGAAGTGTGCCTAGATTTGATTGCTAGTTATTGTTAAGAGTAGAATCTATAGATAACTAATTCAAAGTCCATCTTTCCACTTCATGAGCTTGTAAATGGACAAGGCATTATCTGAGCAAAATCTTTTGAGTGCATGATTGCAAGTTTTGCTTTCTAATCTTTGAATTGTGTGCAGAGTGTTATCTTTGAAAACAAAGTATTTTGTCATTAATGGTTTTCTTATCTAAGCTATACTAAACAGAGATAGGAACCTATCTGTTATCAACACATATAGTGCATCAAATCTATTGATTATGAATCTTGGTTGATAATTTATGTTTGGTAATATATTATGCAAATAATTGGACCAACATTTTGGCGTCGTTGTCGAGGAGTTGTAAACAATAATAGGTAGTATTTGGATTATATTACTTTAAAGGTTTTGGATTGGTTTTATGGATGACCTAAGGGCAGAGAGAAGACAGTAAGATGTGCGGGAAGATCCCACGCGTCCACTTTGGTGGGGCTGCTCCAAAGTTAGATTGTCCTCTCTTCATTTAATGCAAGTGTGTTTTTCCTTCTTTTATGCAAAATTATGTTTTCATGATGGGCGAACTTGTGTGAACCAATAACCTGGTGACAACAGGGTCCTAGTAATGCAAGGAGTTCAAGTTTGGTGTGTTTTATTTTTTCAAATAGTTTTAATTTCTTAGTTTAAATATTCAAATCTTTGATGATAAATCATTTTGGGGGTGTTATAAGAACCCCCGAGTACTAAGTTGTGATGGGAGATAGGGATCATGAACCAGGTAGAGTAATTCACGAATGATCAAGCGCTTGAAGAATTTTCCTCCTAGAAATTTCTCACATTCTAGTAGCAGTTGGGATATCTTCCTCTCGAGAAGAGCATATCTTGACAGTAGCCAAGATTTTAGTTGTCTCTACACAAGAAGATTTACAAGTCCCTTCATATTCCTATTGTCAATTCATTGAGGAGACTAAAGAATCATGGATAGAATGCAATGGAGAGCAACCATTGGAACCTGATATTGAGGAATTCTTAGCATGCCTCTCAGCAAATCCTGTATGTACCTCAGAGACCAATCATCTTGAAGAAAATTCTCTGCGTGGAATGGAAAAGGAGGACATGTTGTATGACCTAAATAGAGAAGGGAAACGAGAATATCTTGATCCTATTAAAAGATGGTTCCAATTAGTTGTCAGGTCACACTACTCTATTACTTTTCATTATTGTTTGATCTCATCATCAAAGTAGTTGGTCCTTCATACTCTGGTATGCATTAAAATTTATCTTTTAAACCCGAGTATGGATATATTTCTAACCCTGTTACGCACAAGGCTTCACTAGAAATTTTCATATACTTGAAAAAAAAGGCTTTCTCTTTTCTCAAGTAGGGTAGGACAATGAATAAATAACTGCATATAGTTAGTGGTTCAGTTTAAAATACAGTGCAATAGTTCTTTTATGTTTTCCGAATAAGCAGGGAATGTCAATAGTTGACAAGGAAGCTTGTTGGAAAGAAGGAGGTCATTGTTCCCATGCCTGATCTTTGTTCTTATAGCAGGTTGCTCGCTAACAAACATCTCAAAGGCAACAAGATGATTTTTTTTTTCTGGTACCGGGACTGCATACAAGCAATATATCAACAATGTCCCAATAACCTAGATGCATTGTTCAACTCCGGTAATGCACACTGAAATTTTTCGGATGGTCTTCAAAGCTCAAGTTCCTACAAAAATAACTCAGAATTTAGATATGTATGTATCAACTCCAAGGGTCACGACTTGAGGTAAGCATTTTTCTGATCCTTCTGACTTATTGAAAATGAAGTAAATTTATCATAAAGACAACATTTCAAGCTTGTTATTCTATCCTACCACTTGTCCTTTCCACTTCTTTTCGTAATCCTACCAATACCCACTTATAACCCCACATGTGTCCCTTTTGTTTTTAAATTTTCTTCCATAAAACCCTTCACCATTCTATCTTTTGCTCAACTGATGGTTGTGAAGTGTTGAAGAAGTGCACCCTTCTCTCTTCCATGAAGACTTGTAAGTTGTGTATGAAGGGATATAAGGGAAATATCAACAATATAGAAGGCATGTTAATCTTCCAGGCTCAAAGGAAATTGTTTAGTATGCATATATGGGATCAAGTGACTATCCATTTTGCAGATAATAATGAAAATAATAGAGAAATTGACATACTTCTGGAACATCATATAGTGCAATTACAGTCTGTTGGTTTGCAACAACAATACATACATTTTGGGATCCCACTTGCAATGTCATAAATCCAATTTTTTTTGTAATATTGTCATCAACCATGAATTGGAAACAGAGTTGCCAATATTGTTGTTTCTCAAATGTTGGAACTGTTATTGTATTCAGTAAATGCCTTTCTGTGTGCCTATGTGATTTTGGATATCATCTTGAGATATGGTAAGAGCATTTGCACAAAATCCCATACACTATTTCCAGAACCTCGATCATTGGATGTTGTATTTGCATAAGAAGGTCTTGATAGAGAGCTACAAGAAGTATGAGATGAGCTCCAAGAAGATATTGATCTTCTGAATATCATTGCTAGATTTGTTGTTGAATCTCTTTGAGATCACTTCATGGAAAATAGAAAACTTGAAATCATGATTCGATTTAGGAATAACAGTGCACATGTTATCCGAAATTGGTAGGAACCATGGATTAAGGTCTTCAAGCTGCATTCCATCATTCAAGTCAATTTTTAGAAGCATAGGCAATGGGAAAATTACTGGAATTCCTCCCTTATGAAGAAATAACACCAAGTACTTATCAAACATATTCATATCCTCAATTGTGACATCTCCAGCTACTTGGACCACACTCTGCCACTTATTTGAGGCTATATTCCCAACACTACATCAAGCCAATTGATTAGGGGCATTGGTTAGAATGTAAGAGAAACCATAATGATGTTCCACAAACTATTTCACACCAAGATCCCTTTCTTGTATCCTTTGCAGCCCAACTCTCATATTAGCTTAATGCATCAAATAGACCTCTGATGATATTCTTGAATTCTGACACATACCCACATGAACATAACCAAGTTGTCTTGCAATCTCATTCCAGTCAAGAAAAAATTCCTCCCTGTAGCAACTCCTAATATAATAATGGAGGTTGGACATCCATTGATAAGGATCGTACCATATCATCCCATGTACAGAGATGACAACTGGAATCTTCTTGGTCACTAGACCTTTGAGGAAATTAGATTCTTGGTGAACAAATGGTGTGGATTTTTTAATTTTTTTTCTTGCACAAAGGCAATGGAAATGGACAAGATGGGGTCAAGAAGAAAGGATATTGAGAGTGGTGGATCAGACGCCTTTGAAATTTTATAATTCTCATGTGCATTGTTTCATTTTGGATTCATCATCATATTTAGGAATCAGTTTGAGTGATTGCAGTAGTCTAGTGTTGCTGGGGGTTTAAATTTCGTTTACTTTAGGAATTTTCTTTTTGAACTCTCTATCTTGATTTTATAGACTTGGAAGATAATTTTGATTCAGATAATGAAACCATCCATATCAATGGTTATACATGTATTATCATTGTTGGCATCAAGGATCCTGTGTGTCTTGGTGTGAAAGAAGTTGTTGAAGTCTGTAGAATGGTCGGTATTACAGCAAGAGAAATTGAAACAGAATGTGGCATTTTTACAGATGGGTTTGACTGTCATTATTTTTTATGCAACAACCTCTACCTCTTTAATGGGTGTTCTTGATTGGCAAGTTGTTAAATATATTGCAGCATCCATGAAGTGGTTGAAGGAAAATGGTTGGAGTAACAATGTTTTTTGCAAGGGTGGTGCTTTATCTATTGCAAGTGATGTGTTGTTTCGAGAAGTCAATAGTGTTGTTTCATTCTATGGTGTTCCTTCTCCACAACTTGCAAGTCCATCATCAACAAAAGTATCTGTGCATGCTCATTTTGGAGAACTTGATGACTTTGTTGGGTTTTCAAATGTGACAACAACTAAATCTTTGGAGGAGAATTTGAATATATTCGCAACCTTCTGAGCAGTTTTTTTTAGTGTATCACATTCTTTGCATGAGGCCATGCAAAACCTCAAGCATGGGGGAGTGGTTTTTGAGATAATAGTAGTTAGGATTATTATTTTTGTAATAAAAAGGAAAGGCCAACAAGAGCAGTGATCATCCTGGTCCCAAAAGAGGAGGCTTCTAAATCTCAACATGTGGTCATCCAATTACATAATACCCTCTTGTTACAGATCTTGGAGCCCAGTCACCAAATTATTTTGCATTATTCCGATGCAAAATTAGAGTTCATGCATATAGTGTTGGTATTTATTCCATCTACATGGTTTTTCAGTCAAATCAGATCACAGGTCCTCTTCAAGAACACCAGAAAACACCAACTACTTCTACAAGGTGCAACCTACAAAGCTTCAAAATCACTACTACCAGATATTGTGTAAAATTCTCCTCGAGTACCAAAATAAAATGTTTGTCTCAGCGTCCATCTAGTACCAAAAGAGGAGGTCTGCGCTATTCTGGTGCTGGTCATAACCATGTGCTCATCTGCTACCAAAAGAGGAGGTTTGCACTATTCTGGTACTAAGCATAACCATGTGTCCATCCGGTACTCAGGTGATCTGGTATTGGTAATAAGGTGATGGTAGCTCTAATCATATATTCAAGTTTTTCTTCTCGATTTAAATGCTTCAAGCAAAAGGACATATAAACTCAACATTTTTTCATTTTACTAAGGAATTAGACTAATTATGCAGTAAACATATGGTTACTCTCAATTATTGCACACTCCCTACCATAAATTTATGCAAGCCCTCATATACATCTCCTCATATGGAATCATTCATCCTGTCACTCTGTTTCTGCCACTCTGTTTCTGCCCTATGCTCTGTTCCAGTACGGTCATATTCCATTACAGTCCTATTCCAGTACTATCTATTATGGTACTACAGAAACATGTTCTGATACCAGTTACCAATATGGTATTGATGCCAAGGTGATATGATATTTGTCATGTTCTTAACATCGTTTTCACTTCAGGTAATTAGAGGTATGGGATAATCTCTTCATGTTATTTCTATCAAGGACCATTTAAGTCTTGTGTTGAATTGTTTTTACTCTCATGTACATCTTCCTCCTACATTTCTACACTCAAACTTGAATGAATCATCCTTGATTTTCTTTAAGAAGATATTTCCACATTTATCTTGATATGATAATGGGTGCACTTGTCTTATTACCTCATCATTTTGAAAAAGTGATTGCTAATTGAAATATCCATTGAAAAGTGGTGACACCATTATTTATAATACTAACCTAGTTGATTCAAGAAGTTCTTATCCAAGTTTATCTTTACAAGTTTCTCTTGAAGGTATTGATGCAAACCTCATGTGGTGGACTGCCCTTACAAAACCTCAATGAAATTTCATGAGAACCCTAATAGGATTAACTAGAGGGACCTCTTAGTCATTATCCGAGATGTTCCATTATACATTGAATAGCTAAGATTTAAGTTGAATGTGGATGATGTCACCCTTGGGATAATTGAAAAAAATTAATTATGTGCCTAATAACTCTAAAACATTCTCATACCACCTGCCTTCCTTATACTCTAAAACTGTCAATGAGCAGTATACATAATTCTAAATCTTTTGAGTAATATAATAAAAAGGAAGTATCAGGAAGTACAAGTAAACCTGTCGGGGTACTGAACAGGCCTACTGGCAGCGAGGCCATGCTTGTATGGTAATAAGGTAAGCCCATCGGGGTACTGAACAGGCCTGCTGGAAGCGGGGCTATGTCGGGTAAAGAGAGTTGAAAAATATAAAGTGGCACACTTAAAACTGAACAAAAACACCCTTGGGTCTCATTCTGAAGCAATCACTATCAAATCAAGGCTAGGATATGACCTTTGTATCTCTCGGACGATGTTCTTAAGAACCTTCAAGTATCCACTTTAGAGTTCTACCTTTAAAATATATAGGTTTTCATGAGAAGTGGGACCCTCAGTATGTGTAATTCACCTTACCTAAGAAATAAGAGATTCATCTCTAAAAACTTGGATAAGAAACAAGTTAATCATCTTGGGATATATTCCTTTATGTCTTCCTCTCTTCAAATGAGATCTAAACTATGCTATATCACTTTTATTTTAAAGGTAATATAGCCAGGGGGGGCTATTATTCAAATTCATTATGAAAGCTCTTATCCACTATCTTATAATCATATTAGAGTCACAACCAACCCTTTCTCCTAACTTTGATAAAAAATAGATTGGATAAGACTTAGTGCCAAATCACTAATAGATCTAATACTCATGACTCCACTTTTCCGTCATAACTACTTTTCCATGGGTCATAGGTGTGAAGCATAAGACATGAAGTTTATATTGTATACCAGTAACTTAGAATATGAAGAAGGGTGGAACGTCGGGGAATGCTTGATCGAGTAAGGAGTACCATCAATTTTGAAAATTTTGAATATCATTGTTGCATGAGGACATGCAATGACTTAAGAATGGGGGTATGTTGAGTCTCCATTTTGACACTTCTAATGCCGTATATTACCCTCTATTTGAGCCTATTCTACCTATGCTATAAGTTTATACTTGACTATTTCCTCCATAAATCCACTTAGTGACCTTGTTCATGTGCATAAGAGGTAAATTATGATTAAGGCATGATTTGTTTAGTTTTTCTTGAGTTAATTTGATTAAATGTTTGATTTTGTATGATCCTAATCATTTGAATCTTAAGAAGCATTGATCTAGTACTGTATTGGTGACTAATTCGGTACTATCATCTGTTATGTGCTAATCAGATACTCATGGTGTGACTATGTGTATTCTGGTACTAAACACTTACGCACAGAATTTCGGTACCAACATTCCGGTACTAGATTTTCACCTTGCTTTCCGGCCCGATGACGATGAATATCAAAATTTGGGGACATGGGTTTTTTCCAAAGCGGTGTTTTCATTCAGACACATGGGCTATAATCTCCAAATTTCACACGTGTGAACTTCCAGCTCAGGGGGAACGATCCATCCTAAATCTTTTCCAATTTTCTAGAAATTCTAAGATGATGCCCAGATTTGTAGGAACTACATTTCCTTTGATTAGCTAATGGTTTTACTCTAACTCCATTGATGGAAAATGGTTTTGATTTGGATTAGATTGTCCAGATCCAAAATTGTAATGTAAAAATCATATAAATTGAGTGATGGCTAAGCCAAAAGGGGGAGGAATTAGTATGTTGCAAATTGGATTTGTGAACAACCTCCTTTTGTAAACATAATTTTTGAAGAATTAATATGATGTTAAATTCATCAATTCCATGTGTTCTGTAAATTTTATTGTTCTGTAAGTTTCTTTGAGCTTCCTTGTTCGCACGGCAAGGGCCCACTGATCCAACCAAGGTAAGCTCATTTGTAATTATTATGTGAATGTAATTCTATTTGTGTGTGAGTGAAACTGTTTCATAATTTAATTGTAAAACCAGTTAGCATAATTCATTGTTGTTGCATTTCAGTCATATGTTTGATAATGTGCAATATAGGTTTGTGATAATTATGTAGATGTTCATAATTTCTGAGTGAGCATTTATTATTCTAGTGTGTGTGAACAATCATTTGCTAAGTTGCGTGCTTAACCATTTGTTTCTATTTTGCGAGTACATGAACAGTTAATATCCCATCATTCACCCTACATGGACCATTAAATGGAGAATCTTAACACACCTAGTGCTTTTTGTTCAGGGACAAATAGTTTCTTCTAAAATTGATTAATTTATGAGTGATTTCCTTTTGAATACTGTGTGCGGAAAATTGATTATAGTTTACTGTTGAAATTATTTGCTACAAGAGGCAAGATCTAAGTTCATCTCTTCATTTCATGAGCCTCTAATGAACGGATTTGTCACCTAAGAAAAAACCTTTTGATTCATTGTTTACTTGAGAAGTTTTGTTATCAGTTTTTTCTTATAAGTTTGGAGTTGTATTGTTGAAGTGTGCCCATATTTGATTGCTAGTTATTGTTAAGAGTAGAAGCTACAGATAACTAATTCAAAGTCCATCTTTCCACTTCATGATCTTGTAAATGGACAATGCATTATCTGAGAAAAATCTTTTGAGTGCATGATTGCAAGTTTTGCTTTCTAATTTTTGAATTGTGTGCAGAGTGTTATCTTTGAAAACATATTATTTTGTCATTCATGGTTTTCTTATCTAGGCTATACTAAACAAACATAGGAACCTATCTGTTATCGACACATATAGTGCATCAACTCCACTGATTACGAATCTCAGTTGATAATTTATGTTTCGTAATATATTATGCAAATAATTGCACCAATAAAGGTTGTAACCTAATATGTGTCAATGCAGTAGGGGTTTTCTGGATTTTTTAGGATCCTATATATTGTATTGTAAACAATGAAGTTGTAGGATGAATAAGAATTAGAGGTGTGGCTCTAAATAGGTTGCTAGTTTTCCTAGTTTTGGTTTCAAGGGTAAATATCCATGTATATGTGTGATTGCCATTGTTTTATTTTCTATTGATAATAATCTATATGTTCATTACATCACAGTAAAAGGTTTAAAACTTACAATCACATCCTTAGTTGTTTAGAGCATAAAAACACTAAGGGTAAAGGTAAGTTGAAAAATAAATCAAGGTTTGAAAAATACATTGCTACCTCAGAAGGAATTCCATCCTCAAAAAATTCTTATGATACTTCTGATAATGAAACTGCAAAGGAATATTTCGATAATGAAATTTCTAAATATTCCTCTCGAAGTCAAGATACTTCAAATGATAGGAGAGTCTCTATTTTTATAAATTTATTTTTGACAATATTAATGATGATTGAATAAACACTACACTCTATATCAGAGGCCAAAATGGGTCCAATAACTTCTAAAATATATTCATCCAAATTAAATGAACAAAATGTGAATTATTATTTCTTTAAGAACATAAGCTAATTTTGCATTGTTAGATCATGCTTCTATTTAACCTCCTACTTTTACCGAAGCAATTGAACACAAATAATGGAACAAATCCATGATTAATGAATATCATTCAGTACTTTCAAATGGGACATTGAACTCAGTTGATTGTCCACCTGATGTTAAACCCATAGGCTGCAAATGGGTTTATCGAATAAAATACAAGCCTAATGGTAAAATTGATAAGTACAAAGAAAGAATAGTGGATAAGGGTTTTTCTCAACAAGAAGGGATTCGTTATGATGAAATTTTTTCTCCAACAACTAAATGTAAGACAATTAGAGTGGTTATCAATTCAATTGCTCAAAATGGCTGGAAATTACATAAAATGGATGTCAAATGTTCCTTCCTAAATGGTGATATAAAAGAAGAGTTATTCATGAATCAACCAAAAGGATTTGAAGTTAAAGTACACGAACATAAAGTTTTAAAATTATTAAAGGATTTATATGGATTGAAACAAGCTCCTCGAGCTTGGTATTAAAAATTAGATGATTACCTATGAAAAGTGGGTTTTCAAAGAAGTGAATTAAATGATACTATGTATTTCTAAATGAAAAATAAGAATTTTATGATACTTTTATTCTATGTTGATGACTTAATCATAACAAGAAATAATGAAGTTTACATCAAACAAGTTAAATAAGAACTTCAGGTGGGCTTGAAAATGATAGATTTGGGGCCACTTCATTATTATCTTGGAATTGAAGTAACTCAACATAATAATCAAATATTCATTAGTAAAACTAAGTATTCCATTAAACTATTTAAGAAATTTGGAATAGAAGATTGTAAACCTTGTCATACACCCATGGAATAGAATTTGAAACTTTGAAAATTGGAATTGGTGGATGGTAAATGGTATAGAAAATTGATTGGAAGCCTGATTTATTTGACATGTACTCGACCATATTTGTCATATTTTGTCAACATACTTTCAAAGTTTAGGCAAGAACTAATGGAAAGTCCCTAGAATTCAGTGAAAAAGGGTACTAAGGTATATTCAAGGTACAAAATATTTTGGTCTTCTCTACAAGAAGGACAAAATTTTTACACATGTTGGATATTCAAATGTTGATTTTGCAGGTAATATTGATGATTGAACATGAAATTTAGGTTGCTTAATTATTATGGGTTTAGTGGCATTATCTTGGAGTTTGAAAAAGGTACGCAACAATTGAAAATTCTTCAGCAAAAGAATAGTAGATATCAGTTGGGAATAATCATGCAATATTATATGGCTACGTGATATTTTACACGATCTTGGTGTAAATTGAAATTCAAAAACTACTTTATTCATCAATACTCAGTCAGCAACAAACATGGACAAAAATATGGTATTTCATTCAAATACTAAGCATGTTGACACCAAGTACCACTTAATTAGATCACTCATTGTTAAAGACATCATCAAGCCTCGGTTCTATACATCTAAAGATAAAACTTCATATGTTCTTACCAAGCCTTTTGGTAGACTAAAGTTCACTAAGTTCATAAATGAACTTGGTATTTGTAAAAATAAACTTTCATATTAAAGGGGGAAATGTTAGCATTATAATCCTAAATCTCTACAACTCTAAGTATTTTCCTAGAATAAATAAATTTAGAAATTAGTTTATTCTAGCATATTCATGAATACGATATTTAGTTGAATATTTAAATGACACCTATCATACTCATGTGATTGGTTGTTCTCCTAGGTTTTATCATAGAGTTGGGATATATAAAACAACTCTTTTCCATGTGAGGTACTTAGTGTTATTCTGTCAATATATTTGTAACTTTGTTTTCCTTATTAATAAAATTACATGTTTGAGTAAACTCTCTCAACACCATTTATTTCATAGTGTTTTCTATAAATAAATTTGAAAAGTCATCTTATTATATATTTAAGTTGACATGTAGTCTACATGGATTTTTATCTTATTTAATGTCTCATGTATGTTAAATTAAGATCACATTAACAAGTGTTTTAATTTCACATTTAAAATAAATCAATATTTAAAACATAATATATTTTAAATGCTACATATAAAGGTATGAAAATTATACATTATTTTCAAAATATCTTTATCTAAATTTCAAATTTTAAATGAAGTTCAAATTTTAGTATGAAAACTTCCCTAATGCCATGGACACCATTCCAAATGTTCTTACAGAGGATGAATATTTTTCTAAGGAAGACATAGAGTTAAGGGTTAAATGACTCAGAAATGGGAAATCTAAGGACATTAAAGGCGACCAAGATGAAAGTTTTGAAATTGAATTACCTATCCTCATTTCTCACATACATAAGCTCTTTCATTTAGAAGTCAAGTAGGGCTTCCCTAAAATATGGATGCAAAGCCTCATTGTACCTATTTTAAAAACTGGGGATAAAAACATTTGCTCTAATTATAGGACCATTATGATTATCCCCATTTTATCCAAGATGTATGGAATTATTTTGGAAAAGAATATTAGCCTATGTCTGGAAATCCACGGAAAAAGAGTTAAAGGTCATGAAGGATTTAAGAGATGTCACTCAATTGTGGACCACCTTTTTAGACTTAGGATCATTGTAGAGGAGTGTCACAATAATAAAATAAATCTCATGTGGTGTTTTGTTGAATTTAGGAAATCTTTTGACATAGTACACAAGACAAACCTTTGGGAGAGGTTGATAGGTTGGAAGAGATAAAAGTGCCTTTCAATTTGAGGGCTACCGCAATAAGGCTATATGATAATTTTAATGCCAAGTTCAGGAACACTAAGGGTTGGTTAGAAGAAATTAACTACAATATTGGATTCAAGCAAGGTTGTCCATTATCCCCTACCATTTTTGGCATATACATTGACAAGTTAGAAGATTGTTTAGAAGAAGTAGGTTGTGTGAGCCTAACTCTCACTAGTATAGTCATAATTCTTCTTCTTTATGTTGATTATATTTTTTTATACCAAGGAGTCCCCATGGTCCTGACAAGCAACTAAAAATCCTTAAGGATTTCTACTTCAAAATGAGCATGAATGTTAATTCTAACAAAAAGAAAATCATGATAATTAAATCCAATAAGATCACCTATGATACTTTTGTATAGGACAACAACAACTTGGAGTAAATGCCTTCATACAAATATCTCAACATCAATATTTATCACAAGATCAACTAGAATTATAACATTGATAAAAGAATAAATGGAGGGTGGAAACATTATTATGGGCTTTAGAACATTTGTAAATCAATGGATCTTTGGGTATGCGATAAGAAAAATATCCTCTTCAATACTCTTGTTAATATTTTATTTTACATGGATGCAAATTTTAGGGATGTATTAACTCTAGAGAATTATGTAGAAATATAGAGCAGATCCAAAATAATTTTATAACCTATAATCTCAAAATTAAAGGAAATACACCCTATCCTATCCTTCTCATAGAAGCAATCCATTCTCTCATTGAGAGAATGGATATGATTAGATACTTGTTGCATAAGAATAAGTTAAACACCATTGAATACACGAGGCTTCCTAAAATTGCTTCAAAATCTAGCCAAAACCACCTTAGGCTCAAGTGAGGATGGCAGAAGGATGCCCAATCTTTGCTAAACCATTGGGGAATAAAGGAAGAGATCATATTTCAAAATAAGGATAATATTGAGAATATTATTACATCAAAATTTAAGAAGAAAATGTGGTGCGATAAAGAGTTAGAGGAAAAAATAAAATTAAGATATTATAAGGAGGTAATCAACCATAATCTAGAAGATCAAAATTATCTCTCTGTTTTGACAAGTGTAAAGAGGAAAATAAATATTGCTAAAATGAGAACTAATTCTCATGATATCCATAGTGAAATTGGGTGATGGTCAATTCCCAAAACACCATGGGATGAAAGAGTATGTCAACTTTGTGACACGGGTTGAAGAAGATTTTTTTTTTATCTTATCATTCCCGGCACATACCCAAATTAGATCTCAATTTCAAAAGATTTTTCAGACTACCAACGCTCATGACCTTTTCAATCAACAAAACTATAGGTATCTTCGAACACTTCTCTTAATGATTTTTGTAACAACCCTAATTAACTATTTAATTATCATGGTTGATAAATATTAATTTAATTAATTATTAAAATAAATTTACTGAGTCTTTATTATAATATTAATAAAATTGGAAGTTGAAATACTTAATGGGAGGGATAAGGTGGTTTAGGAATTAATGGGGGATATGGTGGTTGGAGAATTGAAGGAGGGAGTGGGATTCGAGGGAGGAGGATAAGGGAGAGGGGATAGAACTTGGGGAGGCATATTTGGGGTTGTTTGGGGTTTTTTTGGGGAGGTAAAATTGAGGAAGAAGGAGGAGGAAGAAATGTTGAAAGAAAGAGTTTAGTAAACAATTTAGTGCTTGGGAACTCTCACAGGGACACAATTGTTTCTGGGAATTTTGGGCTCAGGGGGAAGGAAATCGCAAGGATTCTTGGAGCTAGGGAGTCAAAGAGGTTGTTCCTATTTGGTTGGGAGGTTAATACTTAGTTTGGGTAGGATCATCATCAACAACCAGGAAAGGGATAAATCAACTAAGCTTCAGGTTGAGCTTCAGTTTGAGGTAAATAATTTATGCATTTTCTGCTATCATTATATTGTTGTTAGTATGTTGTTGTTGCTATGTTGTTAATTATTATGTTGTTAGTATGTTTTTGTTGCTATCTTGTTAGTATGTTGCAGTTGCTATGTTGTTTGTTGCTATGTTGTTAGTATGTTGTTGTTATTAGCTTGTTGTTGATTATCATGATGTTGTCAATTATTATGCTGGTAGAAACTGTCAATTATTATGTTGGTAGAAAGAAAATCAAGAAAGGAATTTATAAACTAAGTAGACGTAATTAAAGAAGTAGATTAGAAATTATTTATTTATTTTTATGAGGATCTGTAAATTAGGCCTTATATATGGTATCGGAGCCCAGTTTCAAAACTGAAACCTTGGGCTTGAAAAACCAGCTCCTAAGATAACATGTAACCTACAACCTTAACCTTGGATGGGTTCATGCAGCTACCCTTTGTTTACAACCCTTAATTAAACCAGAAATAACCCATAAAGGACCCTGGAACCCTATGGAAATTACCCAAAAAATTATTGGACAAGAGGGTGAGTGCACCAAGGAAAAGACCCTGCCACACCTATTCTAGTGTCATGTCCATATGTTCCTTTTTCCACTGTTCCAACCTCTGTACCTGCAAACATATGCACCTGCAAAATAACCAGAGGAAATATTTATAAGACTTACATCCTAGAA
>ML789188.1:190098-237241 GCA_009831015.1 Picea engelmannii
GCACCAATAACACCAAAAATATTGAACAATTAAAAATGATATAACATTGTTTGCAATTTTTGACACTTTGAACAATTAAAATTAGATACATTAAACTCATTGTTGTGTCATATTTTCATTTTCTATTATTGAAATGGAAAGTTTTTAAAATTTGAGATAAATTGACATAGTATGTAAAACTAAAACTTATGTTTCTACTCTTAATTAAATAGTAATGTCAATTTTTAAATATGCATTACAATAAGTTGAATTGTTATTTTACTGAAATTAAGTTTTTAAAATTTATTGTTATAAAGTTTTAATTGTGTTGCATAGTTAATTTTATATTGTTATTTTTTTAGCTGCAAAAAGATTTTGTTAGATATCAATATCTAATATCACTCTATCCTTTGAGTAAAGAAATAACTTTCTCACATGTATTATGCTTTGATGCAAAACCAAAACATTCTTAAATTACACTTCTCCCAAACTCCTTATCATGAAATCCTAACATGTTTACCTTCATATTAATTATTTTTTCAATTTTTACATATTTTACACCAAATCAATATTACATTTTCATAATTAAGATTCATTCAAATCCTTCTTTTATCTTTTTATCTATTTTGTTTAATTTAAATCTATTTTTTTCTATTAAACATTACTCTTACCTTTTATCAAATTACATTTTCATGCCCCAATCAAAGTTACTTTTGTAAAATATTCTAATTATAAGTATGTGAATATTTGTGAACAATAAAAATAAATAAATAAATAAAAATAGCCATCATAACTTTGGAAATACTGGCCAACAATAAAAACAATGAGAATGTTGGCCAATGATTTGTGTTTTGTGCGAGATGTAATACAAAAGTGTGTTTGTGTTCTCAACATAACATGGTTGATTAAAGAATTATTAGTTCTTAGAGAAAGATTGTAAAAATAATGGGGATACATAATATTTCAGGGTGCAAATTAAGGAGTCTAGTTAGAAGGCTTGGGTTAAGTGTCAAGCAATTCAATACATCTTATTATATATTAGCACAACCACATTATTAAATGCGGTTGATATAGGTAGATCAGCTCCATTTTTTGAGGTCAATTAATCAATCCCAATTTTTTAGGCCAATTAATATATATATCAACTATTTTTAATAATGTTTTAATAATGTAGTTGTACTAGTAATTAATATTATCAGAGGTTGATCAATGTATATTAACCATATTTAATAATGTATTATGTAAGATCTAAATGGAATGAAGTATTTTAGATAGTAAGGTTGGTCAATTATTTTGAGAATAGTTACTCTAAAAATTTTGTTCTTTTAAATCTTATATAAAGCCCATTCATGGTTCTATCATAGTAGTTAAAAAACTCAGTTTTCCTCAAGATTTCTTTATAGGAATTTAAGCCACATTTTTAGAATATGAAAATTTCCCATATTTATATAAAGATCAAGCATTCTTCGGTCCATTTAACTGGAAAAAATGCCTTTAAAATAGGGGGATATTTTTAGAAAGTAGGGTCGAATGAAAAATTAGCCTTTAAAATAAGGGGATATTTTTAGAAGGGAGGGTCGAATTCAAAGGTGAGAGAGATAACTGATATTTTATACAGGGGAAAAAGATAGTTGTAATACTATCACCAGTAAAATAAATGGGCAGAGGAGACATTTGATATTGTCTGTAACAATTTGGGGCCTACAACATATGTGTGCAATAAATGGAGAAAAGCTTCAGCTAAATATGAAAAAACTGCTCTGAATGGTAATGAGAGAGTCGACATATAGGTTAGAGAATTAGTAGAGACCAAAGCGTTAATATTGAATTGCCAATACAAAGATAAATAGGAAAAAACTGTTGTGAATGGTAATGAGAGAGAGAGTGTCGACATATAAGTTAGGGAATTAGTATAGACCAAAGTATTAATATTGAATTGCCAATATTGAGGTAGAAATGATTATCAAAACAAAATTAATGAAATGAGATGAAAGGACAATGATAATCACTAAAACAAAACCCTCAACAACAGGAAAATTACCAATGATGTTGATAATGGTATGAAGTGTATCTTCCTTCACCATTGCAATGAAATGGGAAAAAACCGAGCTAGTCGGGCCACTAAGGAAACTTGTGACTCTACTTTATATGACACATGGGCGTGGAAGCTTTCTGAACAATTCAATCAAGGCCAATAAGCTCAGGCTCTAACATCACCGAATTTAGTGGCTTCTGTTGATATAGAAAGGTTGCTCCTTGAAGACGACCTTCTATGAAAACTCATGGAGATGGTCAGTTTAATGGACACCATTTCTGAACCTTAGCCAGCAATGGCATCATTATATTCCCTCTCTAACTTCAATTTCTCATATTTGATCACATTTCTTGATTCCTCATCTTCATTCTATGTTGTATGCTCACCTTCAACTAACACCTTAATCTTTTGTAGTATATAATATGTATTATATATAACCTATATGTTATATGTAGGATTAGTGATAGAGAATTGAATAATTTAATTTGTAATTCATTAGGATTCTCACTCTTCTTAATGGTGAATTCTTTTCGATGAAGAGATGGATGGGAATTATGTTTGATAAAGAATTGTAAGGATGAATTCTTTTGAACTCATCAAAGAGCTATTTTGGTAATACTTAGCAATTGAAGATTGAAATTTGGGCCAAGATAATATCATTTTAATGTATATACACTCTTATAGTGGGAAGTGCCTCCCCAAATTTCCATGCTAACACTCTCCATCTCATTTAATAGATATAAAAATGTGCATAATCAAGTAGCACATAGAAATAGAAATGTGCTAAGAATGAATCTAAGCATGGTCCTTCTGATGGTGTTTATTATTGATCTGCATATATAAGTGACTAACCTTGTCTTTGTTTTCACACATAATTTTTATTTTGACTGTAATAGTCTAAAAATTGTATCTTTTTATATTATTTAAAAATAATAATAATTGATTTTTTCGAGGAGTGCGATAAAATTGGGTGCCCAATTCTTCCAAAATGAGATTGAATTTACCTAAAAGTGTGATGTTATCGAAATATAATATAGGAGTTCAGGACCGGAGTGCACCCATTGTAATGTGAGGATACTTCAAACGAGACTAAGAAGTTAACACTGCAAATTACACATATTTCTCATCCTTCACAAAAGTTCTAATTTCTAATTTTCATTAGATCATTAATACTTGCAACTGTAAATGTAAGAACCATAGTTAAATAGCATATTTCAACTTAATACCTCCATAGGATCTTCCAAATACAACTGCGGGTGAATCCTCTACTGACAATTTTTTCTTCATATCTATAATTAGTGTGGCGAAATCAGTGAAAACCTGTGTGGAATTGAGGAAGTCTTGGGTACTTGGATTACTGTACGTAGATTTTTAGCTTCTAAATTGCATTGAATGACCATAAAACTGGTTCTGAAAAGAACAATTAGGAAACCATATAGACACAACTACATAAAATCACAATTATGAAATTCTCATGCTTATTTTCTCAAATCAGGTGTCCTTTGAATGTTTATCTCATAACAAAATAGTCCATATACCTCGATGAAAACAAGAAAGACCTTAAACTGTGGGGAAATGTTGAACACGAATCCTACATTTTTTGTGAAGCATTCCATAAAACCTTTATTTCCTATATACACAAATATTTGAGATTTTGTGGAAGCTGTGCCACAGTGGTTTGAATGTGATGAGATATTTCTGTTGAAACCTTATATAACTCTTAGGAACGAAGTTAAAATGGTCAATAATTTGCGTGTAGTATCTCTCATGGTATTTTGCAGCAGAGGAAAATGTAATATTGGTGTTCCATTTTGTCCGTGGAGAAAAGAAGAATGAAGAAGTTCTAGTTGAGGCATAATTGAAGGTGCCCACAAGTGAAAATAATAATAAAATAACAAGGCAGGATATTCCATGCATAGTTGAATCTACTTCCATGGATACATAGGTAGATGGTGGACAAACACGACAAAATTTATATATGGATATGAAGACGGAGATTGATGAGGATATTTTTCCGTTTTCTATCAGACTCTATGCACCAAATGTTAGTTCGATATCGCATTGAGGAATATATCTCAGCTCATTATGCGTAACCATACTCCGTACCATGGAGGAATCCATCTCAACTCATTATGTGTAACAATACTCTGTGGCTGGGAAGACTACTTATGTTCACCTTAAATAGTATAAATGATTCTTGATCTCATCTCAAATCATATTACTTAAAAAACCTATATTACTAGATATTTTAATGCTTTGACGAGGATGAGATAATGACATTGACTTTGTTGAGCAAACATTGAATGAATTATTAATCCAAAGTTATGTTTCATAGATTTTGGTTGGTTGTTTAATTTTTTGAACTTTACACTCGAATCTGGGGAAAAACAGATCTTGATGAAATCACTATTTTTTGTTGTTTAAATTGCATTTTTAATGCATAAATGGATTAAGTATCTTGAAAATCCCTAAAAACACTCTAACTATACAAATTTAACCACTCAAATATAGAGTTCCAACAATTTTTGACTAGGTTTATGGAAAAAATGATCAGAAAATATATCCTTAAAAGCTCTAAAAAATTGAACATTTAAACTAAGCTTTCTTAATTTTTGCAATGGGATAAATGAATATTTTAAGTTTTTAAATTTTTTTATTTTTTTTTTATTATCATTTTTAAATAAATGTCACTTACATTTAGAGGCATTTAGTCTTATGAATCTTTTTGACCAATATTAAAATAGCTATTCAAATTCTTAAAACTAAAAAAAATAGTTTAACAAAAAAAACCCTCATAAAACATTGAACAATTTTTTTAAATAATTTGGGTCTATTTTGTTTGAATGACGTAACAAATCATTACATTCACTACTTTGGGAGACTAATAACATGAGTAATAAATGCAAAGAAGATAGTCCATACCTGAAAATTATGTTTTGTAGTTTTATTAAATTGTCAAAGAAAACAAACATTTTGTTAGCATTTGTTCAAATTGTAACTTATATGAATCTAAATCACAATGTCATTTGTAATATCATATCTAGTACATTGCACAATAAAAAATGACATAATATAGCTTGAAATATTTGACACATTGCCAAATTATAAATGACATAGTCCCTTAGCTAATGACTAGAGCATCAATGACACCAAAAACATTGCATGATTAGAAATGATATAACATTATTTGCAATTTTTGAGCAATCAAAATTAAATTGATTAAGATTGTTGTTGTGTCACACTGTCATAGGTAACCTCCAACCAATTAATCTCCATACTCACACACAATTAAATTTCTAGAAGATGCACTCACTATTATTACCAACTATAAAAACCTACACATTAATAAAAAATGAAAAGTTTTTAAAATTTGAGAAAAATTGACATAGTATGTAAAATTCAAACTTATATTTCCTTTCTTAAATAAAGAGTAATGTCAATTTTTAAACATTTATTATAACAAGTTAGATTGTTATTTTACTAGACTGAAACATTTTTTTTTAAATGTATTGTTACAATTTTTAAATTGTGTTATGCAGTTAATTGTATTGTTATTTTTTAGTGGCAAAAAGATGTTTCTCAAACATTGACAACCAAAGCAACTAAACCTCAAATCTGCACTTTTCCCAAGCCCCTTACCACTAAATTCTAACATGTTTATCTCCTTCTCCTTCTTTTTTTTCTTCTTCTTATTATTATATCAAATCAATGTTGCATTTCCATAATTAAGATTAAATCAAATCCATTTTTATCTATATTTTAATTTAATTTAAATCTATTTTTTTTTTCTATAAAACATTACTCTTATCTTTTTATCATATCACATTTTCACATGTTCACATGTCTATCCTTTGTAAAATTTCATAAATATAAGTATGAGATGCTTCTAAACAAAAACAAAATGGCCAACATAACTTTTTAAAATGCTTGCAAACAACCAAAAAAAATAAAAATAGAAGAATGTTGGCCAACACTTTGTGTTTGGTGGGAGATGTAATACAAAAGTATGTTTGAGTTCTCAACATAACATATTTGAGTAAATAATTAGTAGTTCTGATAGAAAGAGAAAGAGTATATAGATTATATAAATACTTAATATATTAGGGTGCACACTAAGGAGTTTAGATAGAAGGCGTGGCTAAGTATATATTAGAAAAAACATCTTATTAAATGTGATTGATATAATCAGACCGACCTCATTTTTTCGAGAATATCAAATACCTTTAATAATATAGTTATGCTAATAATTAATATTATGAGACAGAATACATTTATTAATTTTTTTATTTTAATATTTGATAGGAACATGTAATTTGAAATTAGATGATCAATTGTAATTTAATAACACACCACATTTATTAATTTATAATTAATGTTTTAATTCACATTAAATTTGTAATTTTTTTATTAAATATTTTAGATTGTTAATTCTTTAACATATCATATTTAATAATTAAATAAATATTTGAGAGTTATATAGTAATTTTAATTAAACATTTGAGAATCATATAATAATTTTGGTTTAGATAGTCAATAACATAAATTTTATTTTTTTACTAAAAAAATATTATTTAGTTGTTAAAATCAATTCAATAAGCATCTATATTACTAAAACTGCAACTTCCCAAATTTTTAAGTTCAAATATAACAACAAACCATATAAAGAAACCTGGAAAAGAAACGATATGGTTTCCATCCATAAAAAACAACATTAGTAAGTTATATAGTGTTATATTTATGAAGCGTCTTATCTAACAACTAATACATGTAAGAACAACTAACTAATACATGTAAGATATATTTCTTGATATACAGTCATCCAAAATTAATTGTGTAGTTGGAATATATAATGCATGATATAGTGTTATATTTATGAAGCGTCTTATCTAAGAACTAATACATGTAAAAACAACTAACTAATACATGTAAGATATATTTCTTGATAAACAGTCATCCAAAATTAATTGTGTAGTTGGAAAATATAATACATGTAAGAACAACTAATTAATACATGTAAGAGATATTTCTTGATAAATAGTCATCCAAAATTATTTGTGTAGTTGGAAAATGTATGTAAATGCTACATATCCTTAAGTACGACACATTCTTAACACTTGGTTGCATATTAATATAAACATAGAGGACGATGTATGTTAAACAATTGTTCATAATATTATAGTATCCACTTGGATGTTTTCCAAGTACAAAATGTAATGGTCAATATTGTCCATTAGATGGTAGATGGTTAAGTGCAAAATGTAATGGTCAATATTGTCCATTAGATGGTAAAGAGGTAGATCCTTAAAATGCTAGAGAAGTGGATGCTTAAAAGTTTAAACATGTTGGGAAAGTAAAAATAAAAATAAAGAATTGAAAACATGGTGTTAATGATTCCATGAAAATAAAAAGAGAAAACATGGTGATTCATGAGGAGTCATTTAGAAAGACTTAAATTGGTACTACATGCATGGTAGAAATCAAAATTTACCAGGTTGGTATGTAAGATCTGAAGTGTACATGGATTTTTATAATACAAGGATATTTTTAGAAGGTGGGGTCAAATTCAAGGAGAGAAAGCTAGTTGATATTTGATATAGTGGAAAAATATAGTTGTAACAATATCATTTAAAAAATGAATTTGCATAATCAACCTATGACAATGTAACAATTTGATGCCTACAACATAAGTCAGAAATAAATGGAGCAGAACATTGGCAAGATAAATAGGAAAATTTATCTTTGAAGGGTAATGAGACAATCATCATATAGGTTGGGGAATTCATAGAGACCAGAGTATTAATATTGAATCTTCAATCTTCAATATTGAAGTAACAAAAAATATTGAAACATAATTAACGAAATGTAATGCACAGACAATGATAATCACTAAAGAAAAATCGTCAATGATAAATTTCTCATCGATTTTCATTGCCATAAACATCAAAGACAACGATGATACAATGATATCCACTAAGCTAGCATATGGAAAAAACTGAGCTAGTTGGGCCACCAAGGAAACTTATGAATCCATGGAACCATTGTTGAATGGAGTAATTTCTCCCACTTGTTTGACCAAGTAGATCGTTGATAGGCATCATAAATGCACTTAGATGAGATAGGTGAATTTTCATTTATTAGGTAGGTGAAGTATGGAGTGTTCTAGAGAAATATCTTGCCTCTTGTATTTTGAATTTATTTTTTCATATGAATGTGGGGAACAGTTAAGCAACTCCATTGTTGTTGTGTGTGTTTGCTTGGCTCTACTTGAACTTGAACATGGTATCAGAAGAGGAATAAGACTGTTCAAATATAGGAGAGCAATTTACATGATATTGTAGAGAAATTTAGAGCTTGGTCAACCCACAACATGAAGAGGAGCATTTAAGGTCGTTCTAGTGCAAAATTTTGAGGAAAACCCCTTCAAAAAATCACATTTTTGAAGGCAGTCGCCTCCTTCCTGTGAACACAAAGTGAACAGGAGAAGGAGGTCACCCCTAGAGAGTGGAAAGGGCACAACCAAGTGTTGAAACTTGTGAAATTTTAATTTATGTGACTGGTCGCCTGGAGGGTGTGGACATGAAACGAGCAGGATGAGAAAAGTTATGGGTTTTGTCTGTTTCAACAGAAGAAAGGGTTTTTTAGTTGAGATCTAAGATATAAAGGGGGAGACGACTACCAATAGAATATCCATGGCATATAGCAGTAGTCCAACACGTTTACGAGGACCAATTTTAATGGGTAAGAACTATGATGTATGGTCTATTAAAATGAAAAATTTTCTCAAGCCTAAATATTGTTGGGAAATAGTGGTTAATGGGTTCACAGAACCAGATCTGACCGATATACAAGAAATGAAAAATGCATAGAGAAATTCTCTTGAAGAACTCTAGAAAAAGGACAACAGTTCCGTATGGCTCATCCAATAAGGATTAGAGCAATATATTTTCCCCAAATTTGCAACAATATATCATGCCAAGAAAGCGTATGATACTCTCGAAATTTCCTATTACGACACATATAAAGTCAAAAGTGAAAATTTGTAGACACTTAGGAATATTTTTGAGACTCTTCTGATCAAGGATTCATATTATGTGGATCATTTCATGACCCATGTCATGAGCATCGTAAATGAGTTGTACATGCATGGAGAAGACATTCAAGAGAAAAAGGTCATTGAGAAGGTATTTAGAAGCCTTCCTGATAAGTTTAATATGGTTTTGGTTTCCATAGAAAAGTCGAAAAAACTATCAACATTAGCAGTTGAAGAACTCATGGGATATTTGTTAAGTCATGAGAATAGGTTCAGTCAAGACACTAAATCTTTAGAGAATGCATTTCAGTATCGAGCTTCCATAAGAAGAGGTAGAGATCAAGGGAATTGAAGAAGAGGAAGACGAGGTAGAGGACGCTCTCAAACAAGAGAGAGTTGAACTTCAGAATACTTAGAATAGAGTGAATGGTTAGAAAAGCCACAAATAAACTCTCAAAACCAATGGGGGATATGCAATAATTTTAATCAGTCAAGGTGGACTGACAAATCAAGGATCGATTTTTATTATTCCAAGAAATTTGGTCATTATGAAAGTGAATGTAGAAAGAAGCAAGTAGATCTGAATAGGGACATAAAATGTTACCACCATTAAAGAAGGAACATATGAATCAATGTTCTTCTCATCCCAACTTATAGAATAAGAAAGAAACAATCATGATCTATGGTTGTTGGATAATGGATGCAACAATCATATGACAAGTAAAAATATTTTTGTTCTAGTTTAGATAGCTCTGTCACATCTCAAATTAAATCGAGCGATGATTATCAAAAGAAATTTCTAGGAAGGGTGGAGTTTTAGTATGTAGAAATTTTGATACAAATTAATGTATTCCTGCTATTCTCTTGATCTAACAAGTTCCTCTATTGTTAAATACAGAATCGATTCTACTATTATTATTGCAGAAGCAATTAAACCACGATCACAACCACAATGCACAAAGTGAAATAT
The DNA here is from genome assembly GCA_009831015.1 of Picea engelmannii. Classification (NCBI taxonomy): domain Eukaryota; kingdom Viridiplantae; phylum Streptophyta; class Pinopsida; order Pinales; family Pinaceae; genus Picea; species Picea engelmannii. The sequence goes on from ML789188.1 coordinate 200,113, forward strand.
CAATAACACACAACACAGAAGTTTTACAGGGAAAGCATAAAGCTAAAAACCCCACTATCATATATTATGTATATCATGAATCATGAAACAATCTCATACAAAACTCTAATCCAAGAGCTCTCAGTACAATACAATCGTCTCACATTGTCATACACAAATTAGCAAATAGATGTGCCAATTCTTGTGTCCAGATAGCCTGCCTCCTCTGCACAAACTCTGCAATCCGAATTCTCACAATGAATCAAATGAATTCAATTGCCTCGTTTGTGCATGCTCATAAGAATATTCACTGCATGTGTGAACAAATCACAACTGATAGCCAAACTGTCCCTTTCACCTGTTATCTCAACTAGTGTCCATTGGAACTAACATGCATGTAGTTAACCGTGGTGAATCTTTAGTTGCATGCGATTTAACTGATTGTGAATTGATGAATAGTTAATTCACTAAATTCGCACTAATACAAATAAGCTTAACTCACTTAACTACACTTGTAATTCTATTACAATTCCAAATCACTCAGTTATGAATAAGATAATAGATTAATATTTATTGTCGAATTTAATTAAGGGAAAACTAAATTAGACACATGTTTCTTGTTGACTTTTCAACACTCCCTCTCAACAAGAAAGGGATTATCCTTCACCCCAATCCTATCTCTATGATATTCGAATTTTCTCCTGGTGAGTGCCTTCGTCCGAATGTCTGCATCCTGATCTTCCGTGGGAATGTATTGAAGCAACATGATATTCCCCTGCACACAATCTCTGAGATGATGATACCGGATATCTATATGCTTAGATCTGTCATGAAACACAGGATTAATCGAGAGTTTAATGCAACTCTGATTATCACAACAAATCAATGTCGGATCTAAGTGAGAACCAAACAAACCAACCAAGATCTTCCTCATCCAGATAGCCTCACATGTAGCATGGCTCACTGCCATGTATTCCGCTTCCACTGAACTAAGTTCCACGGATCTCTGTTTCCTATTGTACCAAGAAACAACTGTAGATGTGATACTAAAGATCCCTCCTGATGTGCTCTTTCTGTCCGTTGGGCTGCCTGCCCAATTTGCATCCGTGAAGCCATGCAAATTCACCTCATCTGTTTGTCTATACCATAATCCATACTCAGATGTGCCCTTCATATATCTCAGGACATGCTTCCCCACCTTCCAAAAGAGTTTGGTAGGCTTAACCATCGCTTGACTTAGTTGGTTAACTGCATAGCAAATGTCGGGTCTCATGTTCACTAAATACATTAGCGAACCCACTAACCGTCGATAGACAATAGCATCCACAACCTCTCCAGAAGTAGCATCCTCTTTCCTCCAGTTTCGTGGAAGAGGAGTATCCATGGGTTTGCAGCCCTCCATGTGAAACTTACCCAATATCTCTCTTGTATACTTTTCTTGAGACAAATAAAGTTCACCATCTCGCTGCCATATTTCCAAACCAAGGAAATAATGAAGAAGGCCCAAATCCTTCATCTCAAACTCCTTTGCAAGGTCCTCCTTGCATGAGTTTATCAACTGCTCATCACCAATAAGTATTAAATCATCAACATAAAAAATAATGATTAATAGGTTACCCTCCACCACAAATTGGTATAGGTTTGCATCCGCTTCACTTTTGGTGAATCCCAATCCGGTAAAATAGCTGTCTATCAGAGTGTACCAAGCACGGGGTGCTTGCTTTAGCCCATACAGTGCTCTCTTGAGTCTCCACACATGTGACTCTCTATCAAAGGTATCAAAACCTTCTGGCTGCTCAATGTACACTTCTTCCTCAATGATCCCATTGAGGAACATAGTTTTTACATCCATCTGATGAATGCGCCAGCCCATATGTGCTGAGAGTGCAAGGATGGATCTTATGGAAGAGTACCTTGCGACAATTGCAAAGGTCTCACCATAATCTATCCCCGCGATCTGTGAGAAGCCCCGAGCCACAAACCTGGCCTTGTATTTCTCCACACTCCCATCATCAGCTTGCTTTACCTTGTAGATCCATCTCAAACCTACCACTAATTTATCAATCAGTCTTGGGACAATATCCCATACGTTGTTTTTGACAATGGAGTCATACTCCTCTACCATAGAATCAATTCAAGTGGGGTCCTGCACTGCTTCAAGATGGTTCAGTCACAATACATTTTCTCATAAGAGCCATGTATCCAGCAAATCGATCAGGAGACTATCTCTACCTGTGCTGTGAAATAGGGGCTCCTATATTCTGTGCAACATCTAGTCTCAATCTATCATCTTCCATGGTGTGCTTTCTGCCATTTCTGATGGATGGCTCTGCTTGAGTGGTTTCCTCCACTCAATGAACCTCTTCATGTGGCTGATCCACATCTTGAGACTCATCCTTAGGAACCAACAATTCCTCTTCTATATGCAAGTCTAGCTCCTTTTCAAGCGACGAACGCATGGCTTTCCCCCCATCGAATTTTATATCCCATCGCATAACAGTCATCTTACTGTTCGGAAAATACACACAATAATTATGGGGTGTTTTTGTGTACCCCACAAATATCCCAACTTCAGCAGTCGGTTCTAGCTTCTTCCTGGCATCCTTGTTTACATGCACATAAACAGATGAACCAAAAATTTTAAAATGAGAAACATCAGGTTTCTTACCAGTAAAATCTTCTTCAAGTGTACTCATGCCAAGTACTCTATGAGGACAATGATTTTGCACATAAACCGCAGTATTTCATGCTTCTGTCCACAAATGCAATGGTAGGCCCTGATCATGCAACATCGCTCGTGCTGCACCCACGATCGTTCTGTTCTTTCTCTCTGCGACTGCATTTTGTTGTGGGTTATGAGGCGCTATGAGTTCTCTTCAAATTCCTTTTGTGCTGCAGAATTCTTTGAATTTGTTAGAGATGTATTCTCCACCATTATCGCTCCTTAGAGCCTTCACTTTCTTCCCCGACTCTTTCTCCACCAATGCTATAAACTCACTGAACTTTGAGAATGTTTGATCCTTCTTGTGCATGAAGAATATCCAGCATTTACGAGAAAAGTCATCAAAAAAAATAACATAATACCTGTGTTTTGTTGTTGAAACAACTGAGAATGGTCCACACACATCTGTGTGAACTCCCTCCAGGATTACCGAAGCACGGTTCTCCTTTTCATGAAAGGTGGGATTTACATACTTCCCCAGGGTGCACCCCTTGCACTGATCTGACTGAGCAAGTGTTCCCCTTGGAAGTCCAGTAGATATTTGTTGCATGATCTTCAAGGCTCCATGATGAAGATGGCCTAATCTCCTGTGCCATAATTCGCCCTCATCCCGGCTCACCACTGTTTTTTCCTTTCCTATCATGGCACCGCAACCATCTACCTGCAACATGTAGAGATTCTTAACTTGAATCCCTATCTTCTTGACTTGACCTGTTGCTTTATGTTGCAGGTAGGCTATACCACTGCTAAAAACAACATCATATCTTTTGTCCTCCAACATTGCGACTGAGACCAAGTTTTTCTTCAGACCTGGAACATGCATAACATTTTCAATTGAAATGGTTTACCTGAATCCCTCTGAAAGGTAATGGTACCAATACCAGTTGCACTGTATTTTCCATCATCGTCCATCTCTATACGCATTCTGATATCTTTCTCCTCCAAGTCAATGAAAGACTCTTTATCTCCCATCATGTGGAAGGAAGCGCCACTATCCAAATACCACACTGATCCCGATGCACTTGAAGCCATGCATGCGATCAAAGAGAAGTCAAGCTCAAATTGTGAGACAAGAGCCTCACCAGTTGCAACTCCAACAACCATCTTGTTCTTCTTCTTCTACGGATAGTTAGTAGCGAGATGCCCACATTCGTGACAGTGAAAACACTTCACTTTGGACAAACCCAACTTCTTGACTTTAGACTCAGAATTTGATTGGAATTTCTTCCCTTTCCCTTTCCTTGCCTTGGTAGTCAAAGCACAATCCTCTTCATCATCACGCTTTGATGAAGATCCATCTCTGGTGTTCCTCCTAAACTCCTCTTGCACCAGATCTGACCATAGTCGTTCCCAATCCAGTAATTGTTCCCTTCCATTGACAGAGTCTTGATAACTGTGCGAACATTTATGAAGCCCTAGGAGTGCCAAGCTCACGACTATTATTCCCACACTTCCAAGCTCATCCCAACATTGGACAAACTTTGTGAGATATTTTGGAATGGTGTCTCCTTTCTCCATCTTAATCTTCCTGAGTTTATCTTTGAACACCAATTTCCTATGGTCGCTACTGTTTTGGAACAGATCTGTCAAAACCTTCCACATTGCATATGGTGTGGTTTTCCCATGGAGACTTGAGACAATGTGGTCTCGTACTCCCTCCAACAGAATCCTCCTCACCTTCACCACTTTATTTTGCCATGCATCAAGATTTGCAGTGTATGTCGCATCTGGCTTAGGAACATCTGCGTCAATGTAACCCTTCAAGCCATTGTCTTCGAGCACTTCCTCCATCCTTTCCTTCCAAGCAATGTAGTTAGAGTTGCCCTCGAGTGCATACTCCAACCTCAAGCCATTGAAAGACATTTTGATCTTGAATCAAGTGTCACACCAAGAAAATCTTGCAAATTTGAATGTTATCCAACCCAAAACTCAACCACTTCACTTTCCTCTTGCCCTGTGAGGTTCGCACCCCACCTGAGAGAAACCTGAGGCAAGTTCGCACCCTACCTGTGTATAGCCTGCGAAATTTCCTATCAAGTTCACACCCTAATAGTGTATTTACCTGCGAGAATGCTCAAGAAGTTCACACCCTGCTCCACTGTTAGGGTGAGGGAAGTTCGCACCCTGCTAGTGTATTTTCCTGCGAGAATGCCAATGAAGTTCGCACCCTGCCTTTGTCTAGGGGTGCGAGAATTACAGTTCTTGAAAACACCGGAAGTTTTTAGTACTACAATTCACACCCGACTAGAGGAGGGACCTGTGAGAATGAAATTATGTTCGCACCTCACTTCCGTGACTCCGTGGCCTCCGTGGCTCTGATACCATGTAGAAATTTCGATACAAATTAGTGTATTCCTGCGATTCTCCTGATCTAACAAGTTTTGCTATTGTTAAATACAAAATCTCTTCTACTAGTATTATTGCAGAAGAAATTAAACCACGATCACAACCACAATGCATAAAGTGAAATATCAATAACACACAACACACAAGTTTTACCGGGAAAGCGTAAAGCTAAAAACCCCACTATCATATATTATGTATATCATGAATCATGAAACAATCTCATACAAAACTCTAATCCAAGAGCTCTCAGTACAATACAATCGTCTCACACTGTCATACACAAATTAGCAAATACATGCGCCAATTCCTGTGTCCAGACAACCTGCCTCCTCTGCACAAACTCTGCAATCTGAATTCTCACAATGAATCGAATGAATTCAATTGCCTCGTTTGTGAATTCTCATAATCATATTCACTGTATGTGTGAACAAATCAAAACTAATAGCCAAACTGTCCCTTTCACCTGTTATCTCAACTGGTGTCCATTGGAACTAACATGCATGTAGTTAACTGTGGTGAATCTTCAGTTGCATGCAAGTTAACTGATTGTGAATTAATGAATAGTTAATTCACTGAACTCGCACTAATACAACTAAGCTTAACTCACTTAACTACACTTGTAATTCTGTTACAATTCCAAATCACTCAGTTATGAATAAGATAATAGATTAATATTTATTTTCTAATTTAATTAAGGGAAAACTAAATTAGACACATGTTTCTTGTTGACTTTTCAACATAGTATTGACCAAGAAATATGGAAAGAATGATATTCATGATGTTTATTATCTACCTGGTCTTAGACATAATCTAATGAGTGTAGGCCAATTGCATGAACATGGTTATATATTCATTTTTGAAGGCTTGGTTGTGGCATCATTGATATGGTAATTGACCATTTAGTAGTCTCAATCTTTTACAAAAGAAGTCTATGGTCAAAGGTTTTATCATTATATATGAACATAAAATATTTTGTGAGAGTTTCATTCTTTCCAAACACCAAAGAGATAGTTTTTGTGATTCTTCCTACAAAGAAAAATAACACCTCGCATTGGTGCATACAGACGTTTGTGGTCCAATGAAAACTGATTCAATAGGAGGAATTTTTTATTTTCTAACATTCATTGATGATTTTAGAAAAAAAACATGGGTGTATTTTCTCAAGCAGAAATCAGAGACATTTGAAAAATTCATAGAATTTAAATCTTTGACGGAGAAAGAAAGTTGGAAGTACATCAAAGTACTCATATCCGATCAAGGAGGTGAGTACAAATCCAAATAAGTTACAACATATTGCATGTATAAGCATGGGATCAAGAGATAGTTTACCACAAGATACACTCCACAGTAGAATAGAGCAGTTGATAGGAATAATCAAACAATAATGAATATGGCCAGAAGTGTGTTGAAGGATAAGAATTGTTCAAATGAATACCTGGGTGAAGCAGTGACATGCTCAATTTATATTTTGAATTTGTCACCAACTAGTAGTGTGAAATATCAAGTCCCTCAAGAAGCCTGGACTGGTATGAAATCTAGCGTTTCTCATTTTAAAGTTTGTGGTTTTGTAGTTTATGCTCATGTTCGTGAAGAGTTGAGGAGAAAGCTTGATGATATAAGTGAAAAATGTATATTTCTTGGATATATTGAGTAGTCTAATGCATATAGGTTGTATAATCTTGTTACTATAAAGTTTATAGTAAGAAGAGATGTGAAATTCAGAGAAGTAAATCTTGGGATAACCAAACAAATGATATAATGGTAGATCAAATTCCTTCTATATAGGAATATAAACAGGTGGAGCTACATGACAACAAGCTTTTTCACCAAGACTTCCAAGATTACAAGTACAAGGCCAAGGAGAACAAACATATCACAATTCTTCTTCTTCAATAGGTAATGATTTAGATCCCACTATAGAAAATTTAAGGAACCAAAAAACTAGAATCTTGAGAGAAACTTTTGAGTAGAATGATGACATGGATGAACAAGGAAATTTGTCTTTTCTATCCTATCAACTAGTATACTTTAAAGAAGAATTCAAGGAAGAAAAATGGGTTCATGCAATGATCAAAGAAAATGAAGCAATTGAAAGAAACAACACATGGGATCTTGTATATATTCCTACAAGTAAAAACAACATTGGAGTTAAATTGGTCTATAAGACAAAATTCAATGAGAAAGGAAAAGTAGAGAAACAGAAGGAAAGACTTGTAGCAAAAGGGTTTCCTAAACAACTAGATATTGACTATAGAGAAACATTTTCTTTAGTAGCATGTTTGGATACTGTCAGAGAAGTTTTGGCAGTTGCAGCTAAAAAAAAATAGCCATTCTATCAAATTGATGTTAAATTAGCCTTTCTAAATGGAATTTTGGAGGAAGAAGTTTATGTGGATCAACCACGAGGATTTAAAATTAGAGGTAAAGAGTAAAAAGTGTAGATATTGAAGAAAGCACTGTACAGTTTGAAGAAAGATCCAAGAGCTTGGTATAGTCGCATTGATTCATATTTGATCAACAATGGGTTCAATAGGAGCAACAATGTACCCACTCTTTATACCAAAAGAGACCAGAAAGGTAATATTTTGATAGTTTGTCTCTATGTTGATGACACGATTTATAAATGAAATTTGTTGTTGAATGATTTCTTGAAGCAACCATGCAAAGTTAATTTAAAATGACTGATCTTGGTCTTACGAAGTATTTTCTGGGAATTGAAGTCTGTCAATATGAAAATGACTTTTTATTTCTCAACAAAAATATGCCACACGTATTTTGAAAAGGTTCAAAATGAACAAATGCAAGCCAACAAATACACCAATTGCAATAGGCACCCAACTAAGAAAACAAGATGAAGGAACAAAAATTGATTATACTCTGTATAAGAGGCTTCTAGTAAGCCTCATGTATATTATAGCTACCCGACAAGATATCATGTATGCAGTGAGCTTAATTTCGAGATTTATGGAAAATCCCAAAATATTTCATTGGAAAGTTGGGAAAAGAGTTTTGAGGTATATTACAGGTACAACAAATTATGGAATTTGGTATTCCAATTCATAAAATGATTCACTTGTTGGATATATAGATAGTGATTTTGCAAGTAGCGTTGATGATAGGAAAAGTACTTCACGGTATGCAATTTTGTTGGGTACATGTTTAATTTCATGGGCTTCTAAGAAACAACTCATCGTCACAATTTCTTCAGCATAAGCAGAGTATGCGGCAACAACATTAGCATCATGTCATGCAGTTTGGTTGAGAAGGATCCTTAGTTATCTTAAACATGAAGAAAAGAATCCAACTCCTATATTTTGTGACAATAGTTCAACAATTGCATTATCTAAGAATCATGTGTTTCACTACAAGAGTAAACACATTGACACTCGTTATCATTTCATTCGTGGGCTTGTCAATGATGGTAGCATTATGCTGCATTTTTGTGGTTCGTAAGAATAATTAGTAGATATATTCACCAAGCCATTGTGAAGAAGTACTTTTGAATTTCAGAGACAAGACTTATGCATTGTTTGTGCTAATTTTTGTAATGGTCGAAATTAAGGGGGGAGTGTTGAATGGACTAATTTCTCCCACTTGTTTGACCAAGTAGATGGATGGTAGGCATCATAAATGCACTTATATCATATAGGTGAATTTTCATTTATTAGGTAGGTGAAGGATGGATTATTCTAGAGAAATATCCAGTCTCATGTATTTTGAATTTAATTTTTCATATGAATGTGGAGAAGAGTCGAACAACTCCATTGTTATTGTGTGTGTATGCTTGCCTCTTCTTGAAATTGAACAACCATAACTTAAACGAGAAATGTACGATACATGGTCATGGAGGCTATCTAAATGAATCAATCGAGGCCAAAAAGCTCAAGCTCCAACACTGCCAAATTTAGTGGTTTCCATGAATATTGTAACGTTTCTCCTTGAAGATTCCTTTCTATGAAAGCTCATGAAATGACTGTTTAATGGAAACCATTTCTGAAAAATGGCCGACAATGGCATCGTAATCTACTCTTTATAACTTCAATTTTTCATCTTTTATCACATCTCTTAATTCCTCACATGCATTCTAAGTTGTATGCTCTCCTTCAACTCAGTTTAACAAAAAATATTTTTCTCTTATTAGGATTGATTCTAGAGAAACGTATAGTTGACCTTGCAATTCAATAGGATTATTACCATCAATGGTCAATTCTTCTGAATGAAGGTATGGGTGTAAATTCTATTCAACGAATAATTGTATGGATAAACACTTCTAAACATGTCAAAGAACTACTACTGTGGTGATACTTAGAAATTAAGGGTTGAAATTTGGTCCAAGCTAAGATCGGATTAATGCATATATGCTCTTAGAGTGGAAAATGTCTCCCTAAATAGCCATTCTATGACTCCCCATCTCATCTAATAGATATATAAATGTACATATTCAAGTAGCACATAGAAGTAGAAATGTGGTACAAATGACTCTAAGCATGGTCCTTTTAGATGTTGTTTATTGTTGAAATATGTATATAAGTGACTAAATTTGTGTTTCTGTTTACGTATGATTTTTCTTTTTACCGTAATAGTTGAAAAATTGTGTTTATTTTTTTAATTATTTAATTATAATACTAATTAATATTTTTGAGGAATGGGATAAAATTCAATGCCCATCTCTTCCAAAATGGGATCAAAGCTCCCTAGAGACATGATGTTATCAAAATACAAAATAGGAGCTGAGGATGAGGTGCGTCCATTGCAATGTGCAGATACTTCATTTGAAACCAAACCGCTAACACTATAAATTACACATATTTATCATCATCATAAAATTTATAATTGTCATTAGATCACTAGTAATTCTAGGTATAAACATAAGGATCATAGTTAAAGATCATATTTCAACTTACTCCCTCCATAGGATCCTCAAAATACAAAGTTACAAGTGAATCCTCTGCTCACAATTTTCATTTCGGATCTATAATCAATGTTGCATAATTGGCCAAAGCCTATGTGGAACTGAGGAAGCCTAGGGTAATTGAATTACTATACGCATATTTCTAGGTTTTAAATGGAATTGAATCACCATAAAGGCGGTGATGAAAAGAAAAATTGGGAAACCATATCAATAACAATGCAATTACATGAAATCACAATTCTCAAATTCATATTCTTATTTTCTCAAATTAGGTGGCCTCCACATGTTTAAGTCATAACGAAATCACCCATGTACCTCGATGAAAACAAGCAATTCCTTGAAATGTGGGTCCATGTTGAACATGAAGCATGTGTTTTGTGTAAGCCATTCAATAAGATATTTCTTTCCTATATACACATATATCAGATATTTGGTGGATGCTCCACCCTAGTGGTGTAAATTAATAATGTATTTATTGGAAGTAATGCTTCTATGAGCATTAGAATAATGTTTACTTTAGAGATTGGCTTTAGATTTGTTGGAGATTGTTGAGAGATTATCTCAACCACTATATCCATGTTAGGAATCAATTAGATCTAAGAGAAACTATATAAATGTGATGTAGCTAAGTTGTAATGAGTAATAGAATACTACTTTCTATGTGCATTTTGTATTATATGGTTTCTCTCCCAAATTCCATTTTGGTATCAGAGCTAGTTGTTCTAGCTTAATTCCCTCACAGGATGACCAAGAAAATGTGAGAGCAAAGAAATCTAATTATATGTAAATATATAAGAAGTAGAGTGTATGTTGTGAGTGCATTTATGTGTTGAATAATTTGTTGCACGAATGTTTGCTTGAGTGTGTAGATTTTTTGTGTGTATTAAATGATGGTGATGCCGCCTCCATACATCGACCAACGATCTGGAGTGACCTGATGCATGGAAAAAAGAGAGGCATTTCTTGTGTGTTTGGACAACAAGTACAACACATCCTGTCATGTTGAGAAGCTATCATTTGCAGAATTGACATTGGAGTTGTGCAAACAATTGTGCATCATCCTGTGAGAGACGGAGTCACAACATTGTGGTTGTCAACTTGAAGGATATGCTCGAATGGATGGCCATGGTGATAAAATCTAGGTCGAAAGGAACTGGGTGTTGGGAGAATTTCTGCTATGAATGTTGTTGCATGTGGTTTGAATGTTAAAGATATAAAATGTGTCATTAACTATGACTTTCCTGGCTCAATAGAAGATTTCATATTCTTATTCACCTTTTACCACATTGAAGGTGTAAGAATGTGTCAAAAGAGAAAATCAAAGTTATATTAATTAATCAATATGGGAAGTTATATTAATTAATTAATTATATTAATTGTTGTGTAAGAATTCTATTTGTAAAATTGTCTACTTCAGAATCAATTATTGAACAAAGTAACATATCTTAGGCTAGTAGTTCTTGAAGTACTTCGGTGCCATGTAAGAACATATTCACTAGTTGAGTATGTTTACAGGTTTGTTAAAAGCTAGAGATTCTTGTTGTACTTAGGTGCTTCGAGATGGTCAATTACAGGTTATCCTTGTGTATATTGTTGTAGATGTGTTTAAAGAAGGTAAATTGTATGATTGACTACTGAAAATATCCACTAATTAGATCATTATCCTATATAATTGTCAAAATTTTATCTTTGGGGGAATTTCACAGATGGTGGTGTATCCATAGGATAATTCGATATCGATATTGTCCTTCAGGAGGTCGAGAAGTGTCAATTCTATAAATTTGTCAATCATGGTCAGAAGCATTGTTGTCTTAAATGAGTTGAAATGGAAGCTTGAAGTTGTGGAGAAGAAAGAGCGTATACCGAAATATTTCAAAGTTGATGGGAGTGATGATGAAGACCATATGAAGACAAATATCTATGTTGAAATTTGAGTATTGTAATTATGATATAATATTTGTAATGTAAGCATTAAGGGAGGGTATTGGAAGTAATGCTTCCATGAGAATTAGAATAATGCTTACTTTAGAGATTGGTTTCATATTTGTTGGATATTGTTGAGAGATTATCTCAACCACTATCTCCATGTTAGGAATCAATTAGATCTAAGAGCAACTATATAGATGTAGCTAAGTTGTAATCGGTAATAGAATACTACTTTATGTGTGCATTTTGTATGATATCGCTGCTCTCCCAAATTCCATTTGTATTTTTGTTGAATCCTCTCATAATTCTCGAGGAAGAAGTTATATTGGTGGAGAATTTGTGAAGCATAAAACCTCTTATTAAGATCTACATATTGAGTTATTACATTTTTAGTGTTATATTAGTAGGTCAGTTAGAACCTTTCATTGTACTCTTTCATTAAAATTGTACCTTTTGTCTCTCAGACACATACACATACTAAGGTGTTGGTGTTGGCCCTTGACCAATTTTTGAAGAATACTTGGTCATATTTGACCACTTTTGGGACTGCGACAACTTGCCAAGGAAGGAGCACAATGCAAAGCAGAAAGTAAGTAAGAAAGACCTATTTTTGTGTCCATTTTAGGGTTTTCGGTTGATGTAATGGGAAAGGGATGTCCGCTCATGGGTTTACCCATGCTTAGGCCCATTTTGTAATATATAAATAGGCAATGTAAATAGAGGAGAATATATAGTAATGTAGACATCTATGTGATGTATAACTAAAAGCTTAGTGCTAGTAACTAGATCTATGTGATCGAATGTATCTTAGAGTTCTCTGTGCAAGAGATCAGAAAGCTAAGTGCAAGTTGTTGTAGTCTTATGCTCAAGAGAAAGGAAGAAGGATCCAACGAGCTGTGTAGATCTTATGTCCTGTGCGAAGTAAGGGTCATTGAAGCTCTGTGTTGTAACTGCTTGACCGAGATAATATAAAGAAGATTTTGTGGATGTAGCCCCAGGGTGGGGGTGAACCACGGTAACTGCGTGTATAGTGCTTTGTGCTTTAATCTAATGTGTTTATCTCTTTCTTGGCTAAGTGCTTGATATGATTAAGTATATCTAGTTATGCTCTTTGTCGATGATATATGAATGATATATAAGATGCTTAGTGCTTGATCTATTGAATCTAACCTATATTTTTGTGGCTAAGTACTGAATCATCTTTAGTATATGTATTCACTGCGATGCATTGTGCTTTCTGAGAAGTGTATTAATGAATGTATGTTAAGGAATAATTGATGCTAAGTGCATTGTAAGAAAGATAATCACAGATCTATGTCCCAACTAAGGTTGCAAACACCTGAGTCTTGCAACCACCCCTGCCTCTACCTCGGGTGAGACTTCATTTTCTTCGCAGGTGTTGTCGAAAGGGCCGATAGTTCGGGTTTTGTTGGTGCTCTCTTGAGCATTGAACCCTGGGTCAGCCCCTGTGCCAACAAACGGTTTCATTGCTGGGACTTAAACTATGATTGTTGGGAACAAAATAAGAAAAATATTTGTGTGAACTAAGCTCCGTGCATAGATCGGTTTCCCTAGTGCGCAGTACTCTACTTGACCTACAAAGATTTGTGCTGAGAAAAAGAGGTTAGAAGTTAGATCTGTGAAGAAAATAGGTAAGATCGACAAGAAAAAGGTAAGATACGTAAGCTATGTGCTTTGATAAAGGTAGGAATAAGTCAAAAGTTCTTAGAATTGGAAGCTTTGTGCTCTATAGAAGTAAGATAAGTGAAATTTTTTGTTTCTAAAGCATGGATCTAGGTATGTTTGATAGATTCTATCCTAGCTTCAAAACTAGGGCATTAATAGATAAAATAAAGTTTGATATGAATAGATCTAATAAGTATAGTGATAGATATGTTATACCTATCCATCGAAGGAATGTTTGGACTAACAAGTGGATGCAGGATCCTAGAAAGAGTTTTTTGCGGGATAGCCACCATGATCCTGGTGCACAGTATAGAAGGAGTTGGGGAACATCTAAACAAAAGAAAGGATTAACTCTTTGTTAAAGTTGCAAAAGACCATGACATCTAACTAAGGAATTCCCTGGGAGAAGACCTAGTTGCCTCTGTTGTAAGGCTATGGACCATGAAGTATTGGATTTCCCTAGAATGATTGCTAGGCTGGAGAAGATGAAGATGGAGCAAGAAAACCCTGAAGGAGATCAAGAGACCAAGATTATAGCAGAAACCCAGAAAGAATCATAAAATATATTGCTATAGATGAAAGATACCTTGAATGACCACCAACATGTTAGGTTATCAGAGATCTTCAAAGAAATGGAGCAAATCGAAGCAAGAATAGGGGACTTTGACATTTACTGTACTCTTGATGAAGAAACACAAGTGAACATTATGCCAAAAAGAACTTGGGAAGCTATTGGAAATACTGCCATGATCCCTTCCCTAGGAGGAACAAGTTTCTTCAGAGGAAAGCTAGTAAACCTATGTGGAAGGCTCACCCGGATACCTGTGACTATCAATGGAACTTTGAAAGAAGAAGACTTTGAGATCATTAAATTTGTTGAAGATACCACCCCGTTTACCATGCTCATAGGAAAACCTTTGGTTGATAGAGAACAAACCAGATGAAAAGACAAAGAAATTTTTTTGGAAGAGAAGAAGCAAGAGTTAAAAGACTTTATGAACAGAAGGATCACACACTTGATTTAAGAACAAAAGAGAATATCGCAGATACTTAATATTAGCAACTATGATTTTGAAGCTAAGAGAACACTTGAGGATCCGCAGAAGATCGATTTACCTATTTTTTATACAGAATAAGTATTATCAAGGAACCCTAGGAAAGACTTTCAATAACGCGAAGTAACTAAGACCATAGAAGATAAACATCTGAATGGTAAAAGAACTATTGAGACGAAGCTCACTGGGAAGAAGGCTAGGAAGTTAAGAAAGAAAAGGGCTAATATTGTACGATTACAAGAGGTTCTAGAGGATGCTTCATAGCAAGAAGGATTGCAGAATTGGAGCTTCATCGAGATATCAGAACAATGACATAGAGTACTTCGCCATGACAAAGAAATATAGCCATTGGAACTGATATACCCATTCGACCGCTTCTCCGAATAGATCAAAAAGTAGTTATGGGTTACCACTAGACCATTGGATAGCACCATAATGGATATAATGGAGTTAATGAAGGCCTCATGTCCATTGCAAGCAGATCGTTGCTGAGATTGCCTACTTAACCCATCATGTCACACAGAGAGAATACTTTTTTGTAACAAAGAATTTGAGCGCGAACCCCGAGATTCACTTACCCTGAGATCATTGCCTTACTATTCACTATAGTCTCTAAATTCCTTTTGCACCCAAGCCAACTGACCGAAGTTTGTATGTCGGACGAGCTCAGTGATGCTGAGAAAATTGTTGAAGAAGTTCTGATTGATTTAATGACTGAGAGAGTCATGTCAGAATGCGGAATGTCTATAGGTGTACATGCATCTTCCTTGGGTTCACTGCTAGCTTCCCCCTCCACTACTCGAGCAAGAATATCCCGACTTCCTTCAAAAATATGATCTAAGCTTGGAAACAACTTCACTACTGTGAAGATGATCCCAAGCATCTTTCCTAAATATATCCCACCACTAAGAGGAACAGTGAATTGAGACACTGTACCCAGAGACTTAGACTATGCTATAGTCACTGCCTACCTCCCGAAAGGGGTGCGCGTAGTTCATGCTGACCAGGATTAGCTCACCGCACTAAAATTTGTTGATTTTAACCTTGGAGATCGCTAGGTTTACAGTATTCTAACCCCACACAAGTACTTGACTATTACAAAAGGAAATAACCCCAAGATTGTACCACAGCAATGGACCCATAACCTTGCGCATTCAACCCTCCTCAACGTAGTGAAGATTCCACATTTCGAAAGGCATCAGGAAGTAAATGCATGCGTTAGACTGTTGTTGTCCTACTACCACAAAGGATACCTATGGTTGGACTGCCGCATCACTGTGGATCTGATTCTGATCAATCAGATCACTGGGCTAAGCATGCAGGGCCCTGACCCGCAGGACTTTTACCTTGGAAAGACCGCAAATTGCACTCTCACTCAATGATATGGTGATCTGGAGAAATGCACGCAATGTTTCAAGGTAGCCTCCATTGAGAATGCAGTAGTGCACTTTGGTTTCTAGCTGATCGCAGGAAATTTAGTCTGAAAAAAAAGACCTACACAGGTGACCGAATTTGTAGTTGACCTTGCAGGGAAGTGCGCGGAGGGACCACAAATGAACTGGGAAGAATACCTTATAAATCAGTTAGATATTGACTGTAGGAAAGCACAGGACCAAGGGTATGAGTTCCACTTTATTTGGTTTCTCATGCTCATCGCTTTCATCTCTTGGGAACTGCCTGAGGGAGAAACTTTTTCAGAGATCGAACCCTTCGAACCACTGGCCACGAAGTTCTGTACACTGTGGTACTCCAGTGACATGAACAAACAGTGGAAGTCCAATGTCAGCTTCCATGCTTACTACACTCAGTTGAAGAATGCCATTCAGTCTACACCACACATCACACCCAACATGCTTCATAGGTTTATACCTTTGATGAAATTCAATGCAGATCGTCACTTCAACTACATCACAGCGCACACATATGAGAACAAACAACAACTCCAATCATATTACAAGATGATAGAAGATGACTTGGAGGATATTACCAAGTAATGGTCGGTAGACCTCCTTGTTGCAGCAGACCCCGCAGAGATGTCCGACGTAGATAGCCTTGAAGCTATGCCCTATACACCAGGACCGCGCAAGACTAATAAGGATGTGTAAGTTCAAGATATCCACAACACATCCATGAAGACTGCTTCTCTCTCACCTGTGAAGGGAGGAGATGACGAAGAACTAGGGGGCATAGAACTTGAGCAGAACAAAGGCGAGGTTACTATGCCTAGAGACAAGGAAGATCCCTCCAAGAAAAGGAAGATTACTCCACCCAATCCCTCATCCCAAAAGAAATCTAAGGCCACCTGGACCACGCTTAAAACTACCCTTACCTCGGATGATTTTGACTTCTTAATTGCTGCACTGAATGATGTTTCATTAGAGATCGCAGAAAATCAAGAAGCAAAGTAGGAGGAGCAATTCTGCCAGATCAAGGGAGAACTCAAAGAAGTGCAGTAGACACTCTGTCCGAATGAAGTAGTTTCTACGACACCCTTAACAATGGAAAAACCAGGAACAGACGATGAGCCCAATCAATTACGCCAAATCGTCGAGAACATTGAAGCTCTCCTTCGATGAGCTCAAGAAGACATAACACAAGCCACCCAGGCTTTGGCACAAGAACAAAGCACACATGGAGAACAATGGAGGAAGGCAGAATAGGAGCAGCTTGCCTTACAAGCGAAGTGGGAGGAGGAAAAATAACAATTACAAAAGAGCAAGGACCAGTTGCTAGCAGAGCAACTTGAAGTACAAGAAAGAGTTCAAAAAACACTATGCTCTATAACGATCATAGAAGTGAAGATGGAAGATCGTCTCCCACAGTAGGTGACCCAACTGGAAGAAGTAATCTAGTAACTTCAACAGTGCATCATGGATATGGAACTCCGCACCGTGCCAGAGGCACCCCAAGAGATAAGAGATCTAAGAGAGGCCACTGCTCGAACTGCAGTCGACCGATTAAAAACCTTAGCTTCGTAATGTAGGGAGATAAGCACTAGAAGCGCCCATACTTATGAAACCCTCGCAGAGAAATCCATAATTACTGACATTGTAGGCACATCTCCACAAAGCAAAGCAGCATGCAGATATGCTACAAGAGAAGTTGAAGTCCGTGACCCCAGTCAAAAGAATGAAGAAGTTCGAAGAACAATGCACAACCCAACAACAAATACACACACTGCAAACTAAAGTAATGGAAGTCTCTCAACGACTGCAACCACTCCAAGAGAAGGCATGCAAACTGTTCGCCGAACTCAAAATCTAGGGAGATGAACTCGAACAGGGTTTCATCACTACAAAACAATGCCTAGAAGGACCTCTCAATGACATAGTAATCCAGGAATTTACTGAACAAGAGGTTGTCACACTGCAGCAGGTCGAAGCAGGTCGAGCCAAGATCGAGGCATTCAAAGCAGAATTGGTCAGACATGAGTGACTCGGGACGAATCACAAATGAGTGTTGGGGGCATGTTGGCCCTTGACCAAGTTTTGAAGAATACTTGGTCATATTTAACCACTTTTGGGACTGTGACAACTTGCCAAGGAAGGAGCGCAATGCGAAGCGGAAAGTAAGGAAGTAAGACCTATTTTTGGGTCCATTTTAGGGATTTGGTTTGATGTAACAGGAAAGGGATGTCGGCCTGTGGGTTTACCCATGCTTAGGACCATTTTGTAATCTATAAATAGGCAATGTAAATAGAGGAGAATATATAGTAATGTAGACATATTTGTGATGTATAACTGAAATCTTAGTTCTAGTATCTGGATCTGTGTGATCAGATGTATCTTAGAGTGCTCTGTGAAAGAGATCGGAAAGCTACGTGCAACTTGTTGTAGTCTTGTGCTGAAGAGCAAGGAAGAAGGATCTAGCGAGCTGCACAGATCTTTTGTCCTGTGCAAAGTAAGGGTCATTGAAGATCTATGTTGTAACTGCTTGACCAAGATAATATAAAGAATATTTTTGTGGACGTAGCCCCAGGGTGGGGGTGAACCACGGTAACTGTGTGTATAGTGATTTGTTCTTTGATCTAATTTGTTTATCTCTTTCTTGGCTAAGTTCTTGATATGATTAAGTAGATCTAGTTATTCTCTATGTTGATGATATATGAATGATATATAAGATGCTTAGTGCTTGATCTATTGAATCTAACCTATATTTATGTGGCTAAGTATTGAATCATCTTTAGTATAGGTATTCACTGTGATGCTATGTGATTTCTGTGAAGTGTATTAATGAATTTATGTTAAGGAATAACTGATGCTAAGTGCATTGTAAGAAACATAATCATAGATCTGTGTCCCAACTAAGGTTGCAGACACATGAGTCTTGCAACCACCCCTGCCTCTAACTCCTATGAGACTTCATCTTCTTTGCAGGTGTTGCCGAAAGGGCCAGTAGTTAGGGTTTTGTTGGTGCACTCTTGAGTGTTGAATCTTGGGTCTGCCCCTGTGCCAACAGTTGGATCATAACATTATGTCTCATAGTATTTTGTAGAAGAGGAAAAACTAGTGTTTCATTTTGATATTTTGTAGCAGAGGAAAAACTAGTGTTTCATTTCCACTGTAGATAAAAACATAATGAGAAGTTTTAGTTGGGGCACATAATTGAACGTCCCCACAATTGAAAGAAATAATAGAATAACAAGACAGAGTATTCCATGCATGACAAAATCTACATCCATGGCTCCACTGCTAATTGGAGGAGAAACACGACATAATTTTTGGAGATGGAGACATGGATTAATGAAGATATTTTTTTGTTTTCCATCGGACTATGTGTTTTAAATGTTACTTCGAGCTAGCATGGAGGAATCCAACTCTGCTTATTATAGGTAACCATAATCCCTAGAAATTTCACTTGTTCACCTTAAATATCATAGATTCTTGATGTCATCTCAATCCATGCTACTTAGACAATCTATATTCCTATGCTTCCAAACAACAACTATGTAGATTCTTGATCTCATCTCAATCCATGTTACTTAGACAACCTATATTCCTATAGATTTATATGCTTCCACACAATGACTATGACGTGGAGTAGAGAAATAGTGATGAACAAATAATCTATTGATGCATACTCTCTATCATCATTCTCTAACTTAATAACAACGATGAGCACACATTAAATGAAGTATTAATACAAAGTTATACTTCGTAGTTTGTGGTTTTTGCAATGAGATACATGGTAATTTTAAGTTTACTTTTTATTTTTTTTATTAATTTTTTTTAAGAAATGTTACATCCAACCAAATGTATTTAGTCATATAAATATTTTACCAATCATAAAATAACTATTCAAATTTAAATAAATAAATAAATTAATAAAAAATCAACTTATTAATTTTTTTTTGTTTTTTTTTTTAAATAAATTTCATCAATTCTGTTTAACCACCTAACCTAACCAATAATTATAATTCAGTTTAACCACCTATCTTACCCAATAACTATCTACATGGTCTTCATGAATGTTTGAGTATTCACCAAGAAAGATGAAAAGAATGATATTCATGATGTTTATTATGTACATGGTCTTAGACATAATCTAATGAGTGTAGGCTAGATGAATGAACATGTTTATAGATTCATTTTTGAAGGTTTTGTTGCGGCATCATAGATATGGTAATTTACCTTTTAGTAGTCTCAGTATTTTACAGAAGAAGTCTATGGTCAAAGGTTTTCCCATTATAAATGAACAGAAAAACTCTTATGAGAGTTGTAATTTGGCCAAACACTGAAGGGATAGTTTTCTTGATGCTTCCTACAAAGAAAAATAACTCCTCGAGCGAGTGCATACGGACCTTTGTAGTCCAATACAAAATCAATTAATAGGAGGAAGTTTTTATTTTCTAACATTCATTGATGATTTTAGAAAAAAAGCATCAGTGTATTTTCTCAAGAACAAATCAAAGACATTTGAAAAATTCAGATAATTTAAATATTTAACAGAGAAACGGAGTGGAAAGTACATCAAAGTACTCAGATCAGATCAAGGAGGTGAGTATGACTCAAAATAATTTACAACATATTCCATGTATAAGTATGGGATCAAGACACAGTTTACCATAAGATACACTCAACAATAGAATGGAGTAGTTTAAAGGAAGAATCAAACAATAATGAATATGGTCAGATGTATATTGAAGGACAAGAATTTTTCAAAATGAATACTTGGGTGAAGCAGTGACATGCTCAATTTATATTTTGAATTTTTCACCAACCAGTAGTGTGACATATCAAGTCCCTCAAGAAGCTTGGACTGGTATGAAATCTAGTGTTTCTCATTTTAAATTTTTTGGCTATGTAGCTTATGCTTATGTTCCTGAAGAGATGAGGAGAAAGCTTGATGATATAAGTGAAAAATGTATATTTGTTGGATATAGTGAGCAATATAAAGAATATATGTTGTACAATCATGTTACTAAGATGTTGATAGTAAGAAGAGATGTTAAATGACAAGAAGATAAATCTTTGGATAACCAAGCAAATGATATAATGGTAGAACATATTCCTTCTATACAGGAAGATAAAATGGTGGAAGCTACAAGACAACAAGCTTCTCCATAAAGACTTCCAAGATTGAAAGTACAAAGCCAAGGAGAACAAATAGATCATAATTCTTTTTCTTCTTCAGGTAATGATTTAGATCCCACTATAGAAAATTTTAGGAACTAGAAAACTAGAAGCTTGAGAGAAAGTTATGAGCAGAATGATGACATGGATCAACAAGAACATTTTGCTTTGCTATCTTATCAACTAGTATACTTTGACGAAGAATTCAAGGAATAAAAATGGGTTAATGAAATGAATGAAGAAATTGAAGCAATTGAATGAAGAAACACATGGGATCTTGTTTATATTCCTACAGGTAAACCCAACATTGGATTTAAATGGGTCTATAAGACAAAATTCAATGAGAAAGGAAAAGTAGAGAAGCATAATGCAAGACTTGTAGCAAAAGGGTTTGCTAAACAACCTGATATTGACTATGGAGAAACATTTTCTCTAGTAGCATGTTGGGATATTGTCAGAGTAGTTTTGATAGTTTCATCTCAAAACAAATGGCTAGTCTATCAAATGGACGTTAAATTAGGCTTTCTAATTGGCATTTTGGAGGAAGAATTTTATGTGTATCAACCACTAGGATGTCAAATCATAGGTAGAGAATACAAAGTGTACAGATTGAAGAAACCATTGTATGGTTTGAAGCAAGCTCCAAGAGCTTGGTACAATCACATTGGTTCCTATTTGATCAACAATGGGTTCAACAGGAGAAATAATGAACCCATGATTTACATGAAAAGAGACCAAAAATGTAATATTTTAATAGTTTGTCTCTATGTTGATGATATGATTTATAAAGAAAAAAATTTGTTGAATGATTTCAAAGAAACCATGCAAAGTGAATTTGAAATGACTGATCTTGGTATTATGAAGTATTTTCTAGGAATTGAAGTTGAACAATCTGAAAATTGAATTTTTGTTTCTTAGCAAAAAGATGCCACAGATATTTTGAAAAAGGTTCAAAATGAACAAATGCAAGCCAACAGATACACCAATTGCAATAGGTACAAAGCTAACCAAACAATATGAAGGAACAAAAATTGATTATACTCTATATAAGAGGCTTGTAGTTAGCCTCATGTATCTTACAACTACTTGACAAGATATCATGTATGTAGTGAGCTTAATTTCAAGATTTATGGAAAATCCCAAAATCTTTCATTTGAAAGTTGGAAAAAGAATTTTGAGGTATATTGCAGGCACAACATATTATGGAATTTGGTATTCCAATTCAAAATATGATTCACTTGTTGGATATATATAGTGATTTCGCAGGCAGTATTGATGATAGGAAAAGTACTTCAGGGTATGCATTTCGGTTGGGTACAGGTTTAATTTCATCGGCTTATAAGAAACAACACATCGTCACAATTTCTTCAGCATAAGAAGAGTATGTGGTAGCAACATAAACATCATGTCATGCAGTTTGGTTGAGAAGGATCCTTAGTGATCTTGCACATGAATTGAAGGAGCCAACTCCTATATTTTGTGACAATAGTTCAACAATTGCCTTATCTAACAATCATGTGTTTCACCATAAGAGTAAATACATTGATGCTAGTTATCATTTCATTCATGAGCTTGTCAATGATGGTAGCATTATGCTACAGTTTTGTGGTTCGAAAGAACAATTAGAAGATACCTTCACCAAGCGATTGAGAAGAAATACTTTTTCATTTCAGGGACAACACTTACGCATTGTTTGTGCTAATTTTGTAATGGTCGAAATTAAGAGGGAATGTTGAATGGATTAATTTATACCACATGTGTTACTAATTAGATGGATGATAGGAATCATAAATGCACTTAGATGAGATAGGTGAATTTGCATTTATTAGGTAGGTGAATGATGGAGTATTTTAGAGAAATATCTAGTCTCATGTATTTTGAATTTAGCATTTCATATGAATGTGGAGAAGAGTTGAACAACTCCATTTTTATTGTGTGTGTATGCTTGCCTCTTATTGAAATTGAACAATCATAACTTAAATGAGAAATGCATGATACATGGCAGTGGAGGCTATTTAAATGACTCAATCAAGGCCAAGAAGATCAGGCTCCAACATTGGCAAATTTAGTGGTTACCACAGATATTGTAATGTTTCTCCTTGAAGATTCCCTTCTATGAAAACTTGTGGAGATAGAATGTTTAATCGATGCCATTTCTGAATCGTGGCCGACAATGGCATCACAATCTACTCCTTGTAACTTCAATTTTTCATCTTTTATCACATCTCTTAATTCCTCACATTCATTCTATGTTGTATGCTCTCTGTCATCTCAATTTAACACACAATATTTTTCTCTTATTAGGATTGATTCCAAAGAAATGTATAGTTGACCTTGCAATTCATTAGGATTATTATCATCAATGGTCAATTCTTCTCAATGAAGGGATGGGTGGGAATTCTATTCAATGAAGAATTGTATGGATAAACACTTCTAAACATGTCGAAGAGCTAGTGTGGTGATACTTATCAATTAAGGGTTGAAATTTGGTCCAAGCTAAGATCAAATTAATGCATATATTCTCTTAGACTAGGAAGTGCCTCCCTAAATAGCCATGCTATGACTCCCCATATCATCTAATAGATATATAAATGTACATATTCAAGTAGCACATAGAAACAGAAATATGGTAAAAATAAATCTAAGCATGGTCCTTTTAGATGTTGTTTACTATTGAGATATGTATATAAGTGACTAAATTTGTGTTTGTGTTTACATATGATTTTTCGTTTCACTATAATAGTTGAAAAATTGTGTGTTTTTTTTTAATTATTTAAATATAATACTAATTAATATTTTTGAGGAGTGGGATAAAATTCAGTGCCCATCTCTTCCGAAATAGGATCAAATATCCTTAGAGGCATGATGATATGAAAATACAAAATAGGAGTTGAGGATGAGAGTGTCAATTGCAATGTGCAAATACTTCATTTGAAACCAAACAACTAACACTACAAATTATAGATATTTATTATCCTCATAAAATTTATAATTGTCATTAGATCATTAGTACTTCTAGGTATAAACATAAGGATCATATTTAAAGAACATATTTTAACTTACTCCCTCCATAGGATCCTCCAAATACAAAGTTACAAGTGAATTCTCTCCTCACAATGTTTCTTTCGGATCTATAATCAATGTTTCATAATTAGCCAAAGCCCATGTGGAACTGAGGAAGCCTAGGGTACTTGAATTACTGTAGGAACCTTTCTAGCTTTGAAATGACATTGAATGACCATAAAGGTGGTGATGAAACGAAAAATTGGGAAACCATATCAATATTAGCGCAATTACATGGAATCACATTTCTTAGATTCATATTCTTATTTTCTCAATTAGGTGGCCTCCACATGTTTAAGTCATAATGAAATAGCCCATGTACCTCAATGAAAACAAACAATTCCTTAAAATGTGGGTCATTGTTGAACATGAAACTTGATTTTTGTGTAAACCATTCAATAAGATATGTGTTTCTTGTATACACACATTTCAGAGATTTTGTGGATACTCCACCCTAGTGGTCTAAATTGATAGTATATTTTTGTTGAAGCTTGTGATAACTCTCAAGGAAGAAGTTACAATGGTCGAGAATTTGTGAAGCATAAAACCTCTTATAAAGACCTACATATTGAGTTATTACATTTCTATTCTTATATTAGTAGGTCGGTTAAAACATTTTATTACAATTGTACCCTTTGTCTCTTAGACACACACACATACCAAGGCGACATAGTCTTAGGATCATCTTATGTCATCCCATATTGTATTTTGAATTGGATGTATTGTAAAAGGAGGTTTCCCCCTCGAAGTGGACTGTATTCATTGATTTTTTTATCATTTTTAATGTGTTGGATCATAACATTATGTCTCATGGTATTTTGTAGTAGAGGAAAAATTAGTGTTTCATTTTGAATGTAGATAAAAACATAATGAAGAAGTTTTAGTTGGGGCTCACAATTGAAGGTGCCCACAAATGAAAGAAATAATAGAATAACAAGACAAACTATTCCATGCATAGAAAAATTATTCCATGCATAGCAAAATCTACATCCATGGCTCCACTGGTAATTGGAGGAGAACTATGACACAATTTATGGAGATGGAGACAAAGATTAATGATGATATTTTTATGTCTCCCATCGGACTATGTGTTTCAAATGTTACTTTGAACTAGCATTGGAGGAATCCAACTCTACTTATTATAGGTAACCATGCTCCGTGGCTAGCATTGGAGGAATCCAACTCTGCTTATTATAGGTAACCATGCTCCGTGGCTAGGAAGGTCACTTGTTCACCTTAAATATCATAGATTCTTGATGTCATCTTGATCCATGTTACTTAGACAATCTATATTCCTAAAGATTTCAATACTTCCAGACAACGACTTTGTAGATTCTCGATGTCATCTCAATCCATGTTACTTAGACAATCTATATTCCTATAGATTTCGATGCTTCAAGACAACAACTATAACTTGGAGTAAAGAAATAATGATGAACAAATAAGCTATTGATGCATACTCTCTATCATCCTTATATAACATAATAAGAGTGATAAGAGCACACATTAAATGAAATATTAATACAAAGTTATACTTGTTAGTTTGTGGTTTTACATTAAATGAAGTATTAATACAAAGTTATACTTCTTAGTTTGTGGTTTTACATTAAATGAAGTATTAATACAAAGTTATACTTCTTAGCTTCTGGTTTTTACAATGAGATATATTGGCAATTTTAAGTTTACTTTTTATTTTTTTATTAATTTTTTTTTTAAGAAATGTTACATCCAACCAACCAAATGTATTTAGTCATATAAGTTTTTACTAATCATAAAATAACTATTCAAATTTTTAAAATTAAAAAAAATAATAATAAAAATAAACCAAAAAGATTTTTTTTTAAATAAATTGCAACTATTCTGTTGAACCACCGAACTTAACCAATAATTATAATTTTGTTTAACCACCTATCTTACCCAATAACTATCTACCAGCAGAATATTATAAACTTTTTCATTTCGAAAAATAAAATAGACTTCTTATATAAAAACTGTTAATGCAAAGGTATTACAACTTAGATATCAAAATTCTATTATAAATATACAAACTTCCTACTTGTAAAAAAGTATACAAATTGGTCATCAGATATCTTAGGAAATTCTATTATATTAGAAAACCTAACCCAGATGCTCCCGATTAAGAAGCCATTTATTCTTCACGTCCTGCGGTATAAAAACACACAGTGAAACTAGTCACCATACACGCGTGTAGCCTACATTACATTTTCATTAAAACTAAACCTCAATATTCTTTCAGATATTATGTACAACGATTACAATTTCATTCCCTGTGCAACACGACAGATCTGTGATTTTGATCTCTTTAGTGTTCATGCTTCTGGACAGGAATTTCATGCAGACGGGAGGATTCACTTTAGCCAGAGCCAGAATCGAGGAAGGAAGAGTCCATACGCCATCTCCACATATGAGACCAGAAGCCACTGCAGGAACCATTACGTCAGCTCTTTTGCGGTTGATCTTCTGCCAAACGAATACAATGGTCGTCCCCACGCACATATCGATGGCAAAGTAACGTCCAAGGTAGAAAGGTATAGCCATGGCCATCGGCAGGGGAATATACTGAGACACTTTTTTCGGTACACGATCTGTTATCAAGTTCATCACTATGGCTGCCGCGAAGAAACAATAACAGATAGTGAGGCAGTGCTTGGGAAGAGCACCAAATCCTTCTACTCCTATGATGGCCATGTTTCTGTAAATCAGTGCAAAGGGGGCCGGATATTCTCCATTTGGATCTCCCACATTGAAGGCCTTGTACAGGGTGCCAGAAGGTACAGGGTGCTATTATGCATCCCATGGCGGTCCCAATCACTTGACTCACAAACATAGATCTTGGTGATGACAAGGTCAGGTATCCAGTCTTGAAATCCTGCATGAGATCCGAAGCAGGAGAGACTATTGATAGCATCACCCCACAAGCATCTAAGCCTACCAGTACGCCGCCATCGTCTTTCCCTGCCCATGCTCCAAAGATGAAGATGGCTAGTTTCCCATAGGTTGAGGCCATGTTCCAACCTGTGAGACCACATCCATATGCGTTGCAGAATCCAGAAGCCAATATGTAGGCCACCAATACAAAGTACCGTTTCATAGGATGAAAAATCTGTGGGATGACCCTTATGGATATGGCGGCAAGGGCCACATACCCAGCTCCGGCCACCCATGGGGGTATACTGTCCTTCATAAACATCTCGTTCCGCCGTTGCTCATCATAGGGAATTGCTGCATTCACTGGTGGCTCATTTCCATCACTGGTTACCACTTGAAGACCATTTTCAGTCCTATTTTTCTTCCATTGACTACACATACTGGTCACAGTGATGTACGAGATTTTCACGAACTTGTATAGTCCATCCCCCAATATTAGAGCAATAGACACAAAGACCCTGTAACCTTGGAGGCCCTCAATACTCTGGTCTGGGGCAGTGTACCAATCTCCTTTCTGGGTATGTACGAGAGGCGACATGAGACCTCAAGAGATGACTGCTCCGAACAATATGGACAAGTTTACCAAGTGCGGACAGATCATTCCAGCTCCTACATATGACAAGCTGAAGTCGAAGTAAAATCTGCAATCCAGATTTTTGGGCTAAGTTTCCATTGCCTACTTTTGAAAATAAAGAGATGGAAAAATATAAACTAGATGAATTATATATAACTACACTGTACCTATATAACAAAATTAAAAAACACCTTATTATATTTAACAACAACAATATAAATGAACCCCACAACCCAAATATATACTTATGATCCCGAGCTTTTAATCCAAAAGTAGGAAACTGCACAAAGCCACAATCGTCACCAGCTGCGAAAAACCACTGGAAGAAACCCTAGAGAAAACTGACTGTAAAGTATTTTCCAAGAGGTCTGACTTGTTTCCTGCAATGTTTAAGGGCAATGCTCTGTAAGAGTTAAAAATTATTAATATGTAAAGGTGGGGATAAACTAGACCGTCAATACATCCATTTGATCAAGTTCAGACATTTATAAAGATTCAACAGTTATATACTCTGCCATTACATTAGCATTACCTGGCTCGCATGTCTCCTTGAGGAGTGTGGAATCCATTTATGAGAGTAGTTGTTGCTGTACCACTTGGATAAGTGAGCTTATAGTCTATCACCATTATCTAATAAAAAACACAGAAAACATGAAATTCACATTCACCACAAAGAAGCCGAAAATTTCCTAAGTCGCCTATATCAAAATTAAACGCATTCTCACGATTCCAAATTTCCTTACCTTCCGAATGTTAAACATAATGTAACCTCAACAGTCTGACTGTACACTACCAGTTGTACTGGACAATTGTACTTTCTATTTTTGTCTTTCTTGAGCCTATTTAGCTCAACCTTCTTGAATTGTAACGAAGTTCAGTACTTCTTCATACATTTTCAAAATATTGTTCTATTCTCTTCTCTCTACATTTCTCTTTGCTTCACAATTTATCATGGTATCAGAGCTTCAACAGTAAGCCTCTTCACACAGGCGGGAGAGAAACTCAATCCTCACAGCGCAGAGCCTCACGGATCTTGAGAGCATGCGACTCAGTCTTTTCACAAGGCTTGGAGAGTTGTCTGTAATACTCTCTAAAGGTCGCCGTAGGAAGCTTGCAGAGGTTGCAGAGCGTATTGTGCTCGAAAGAACGAGGAAGCAGAGAACGCAGAAGAAGAAACTTTAAAGAAACCTGCACAATTTTTCAAGAATCGTCAAAGATTGACGAAGAAGAGATGCAGATCAAGAGATCATTTAAAGAACTCGAAGAAAACGTTCAAAATAGTTAAAGATTGCTGCAGAAGGCAACATCTTTCAAAGTCTTTTTTGAAATTCGCTCAAATCTGTTAAAGATTGTAGCAGAGAACGAAGAAGTCGTGAAATTCTTTCAAATCTTTGAAAGATTCACAAATCTTTCTTCCACAGGAGTAAAGAACGCGTCTCAGGTGGAAAGAACAACCACTAAGATTTGTCCTGCGAACGAATCCAGAGCGGGAAACCAGTCCAGAAGGGACGAGGAGAGCACGGAAAAGGCGAAAGAGTTTCAGCCGTCAGATCTTGCGCAAAGGACCGACAGCCGTTGGATCAGCGACAAGGTGCATGAGGTTTAGTCCTCTGCAGTCCACAGGAGTGATTTCGACTTGTGAAGTTGCGAAATCCCGACGTCATTTGGACCATCCATCAAGAGACACGTGGTGAGATCCTATTCCGTTGCAATATCGGTAATTGGGAGTTGGATGCGCAAAGAGAACTACCCTCCAAAAACTCTGATACGCGATATCGCGATATCCCGAGAAGACTTGTGAGCCGTCCATCTCAGAGGACAGTTGGTAGCAGATCAACACATCATCACATAGGCATTCGAGGTTTCAAGTTGTCAAAGAAATTTGGCATCGCAGCTCGGAAAATCGCGATTAGACCTCAGCCGTCCATTTGTTTGGACACGTGGAGAACATCAAGGAAACCGTCGGCGTTTCAACATTCGGGGTTTCACGTTGACAGAGAAATTGTGTCAACGGAGTATCGCAAGTCGCGATATCCCGAGGTTGAATCAGGACCGTCCATCTTTCCCGGACGCGTGGCTTAAATCCAAGGACTCGGGAAAAGTCCCGAAAAGGAAAGAGCCCATCAGCACATCGGGATTCGGCATTTCGTGAATCTTAAGAACAAGAAACACGAGCACTTCAGAACTCCGAAGTCCGAAATCCTGACAGGAGGAAAGCTCCATTGTGGGGCCTAGCTGACGTCACCTCATCAAATCGGGGGATCGGGAATCTCCACAGTGAAATCCCCGACGCAGATTTGAGTCATCCATCTGTTGAGGACGCGTGGCAGAGATCGAGGATTTCGGAAAAATCCCGATAAGAGAGTCCATCGGCTTTACAGGATTCGGCAAATCGCGGATCCAGGAGACGAAAATTCCAAAACATATCAAATCGCGAAATTGCGAGGAGAAATCAGGACCGTCCATCATAGGAGGACGCGTGTCGCAGATCGAAGCAATAGGGAAAACTCCCGAAAGGATAGCGCCATAAGTAAATCGGAAATCGGGGAATCGAGGAGTCAAAAGAACTCGACATCAGAACTCGCGAAATCCCGATAAGATCTGGGCCATCAGATCACACAAGATCTGGACCGTCGAATTGTCCAAAGGCAATTTTTCGCATTTCGATGATTTGAAGTTCAAAGAGCCGGAAAATCCCGTAGCGCTTTAACAATAAGGCGCATGGTCACATTGCAGCGTGACAAAGGCCAATTCAAGCCTGATAATCTCCCTTCGGCCATCGACAAATCGACAAATCGGTGATCAGAGGTAAATACGAAATTTCCCTCTATTTTTATTGCAATTTTTTTTTATGGCGTCATCTAGCAATTTAGAACCCACTCAGGGTCCGATTCTTCTGGGAAAGAATTACGAATTTTGGTATCTACGAATGCGGTCGTTCCTGCAAGCACAAGAATGCTGGGAACCAGTGGATCATGGATATGTAGAACCGGATCCAGCTGCCCTCGCTGCCCTGACAAATGCGCAGAGAATTGCTCAGGCAACACTTAGGACCAAAGAAAATAAAGAAAAATTTTGGATTCAGAATTCTGTGGATGACTCAATTTTCTCCAAAATCACAGGCGCTGGTACTTCAAAAAAAGCCTGGGACATCCTTAAATCTTCCTATCAAGGAAATGACAGGGTCAAATCAGTTAAACTGCAGACCTTGTGGACGCAATTCGAGACTCTAAGGATGACAGAGTCTGAAACTGTAGATCAGTTCATGACTAGAGTCATGGGAATCGTGAACCAAATTAGATTGATTGGTGAAACCATCACTGATCAACGAATTGTTGAGAAAATTCTCAGAAGTCCACCCAAGAAATTTGAAATGGTTGTAACAACAATCCTTGAATCCAAGGACCTGTCAAGATTTTCAACAGATGAACTAATAGGTTCACTGGTGACACATGAGACTAGACTGCATCTCAAAGATGAGTCAATCTCCAATGCCTTCAAAACTCAATTCTCCTTCAGAAGAGGGAGAGGCAGAGGAAGAAGAAGAGGTCACCAAGGAAGAGGGAGCAATCAAAGTAACTCTCACTTCAGTGGAGGCAATAGACAACAATATCTGAATCAAAATTTCCAAGGTCAAAGGCAACAACAACATAATCAACATCAAAATTTCTAGCCTGAAAGAGGCAGAGGGAGAAGATCAAATGACAAATCAAGCATACAATGCTATTACTGCAAAAAGTACGGGCACTATGAATTTGTATGCAGGAAGAAGCAAGAAGATCATCTCTTAGGCAGAGCACAGGTGTCAAATCACACGAGAGAAAACTCAGGAGGTAGGTTTCTCTCATGCCACAAGACTGAACATCAACCTAAAGATCTCTGGTTGTTGGACAGTGGATGAAACAATCACATGACAGGTAACAAAGAATTACTTTCATGCATTGATTCTTCATCCTCATCTGATATTACACTTGGAAATGATTATTTAGTCAAATTTCAAGGAAAAGGAACTGTTCCTATTCTTACTAAACAGAATGTAAAGAAAGACATATACAATGTCTAGCATGTCCCAGATTTAAAACATAATTTGCTAAGTGTAGGACAACTTATAG
Source organism: Picea engelmannii (assembly GCA_009831015.1). Taxonomy (NCBI): domain Eukaryota; kingdom Viridiplantae; phylum Streptophyta; class Pinopsida; order Pinales; family Pinaceae; genus Picea; species Picea engelmannii. The sequence continues at coordinate 232,009 of ML789188.1, forward strand.
AACATGGCTATAAGGTACTTTTTTAGGGAACATCTTGTAAGATATATGACAAACTCCCAAGCAGAAAATTGATTTCTGAAATCCATATGACTCCCAATAGGATGTTTCCCCTTACCCTCAGAACTGCAAATCTGAGTCAACCATATGCACATAGTGCATCAACCCTGAATGAAACAATGGTTTGGCATACAAGATTTGGACATCTACCATTTCATAGTCTAAGTCTTCTTCAAAAGAACTCCATGGTCAAAGGTCTACCTATATTTAAAGAGCAAATTCCCCCATGTGAGTCTTACATACTTGGAAAACATAAGAGAACCAGTTTTCCACAGTCATCAAATCAAGCCAAACAACATCTTGACCTTGTTCACACTGACCTATCTGGGCCAATGCAAACAGAGTCAATAGGTGGTAGTTTTTACTTTCTAACGTTTATTGATGATTTCAACAGAAAAATATGGATCTATTTTCTCAGACACAAGTCTGAAACATTTACAAAATTCAGAGAATTGAAGGTAGAAGCTGAAAAACAGAGTGGAAAATATATCAAAACACTCAGGTCATATGGAGGAGGAGAATACAACTCCAGAGAATTTGCAAATTTCTGCAAATCACAAGGCATTATTATGCAAATAACAGTCAGGTATACTCCACAGCAGAATGGAGTGGCTGAAAGGAAAAATCAGACAATAATGAACATGGCAAGAACACTTCTCAAAGAGAAACACTTGTCAAACACTTTTTGGGCTGAAGCAGTAGCATGCTCAGTTTATCTCCTAAATAGATCACCAACCACAAGTCTGAAGATGAAATTTCCCCAAGAAGCATGGAGTGGGACAAAGCTCAATGTAGCGCATCTAAGGACATTTGGATGCATAGCATATGCTCACATACCTTCCAAATTAAGGAAGAAGCTTGATGACAGAAGTGAAAAATGTATTTTCACTGGCTATAGTGAAACATCTAAAGCTTACAGGCTTTACAATCCCATCACCAAGAAATTAATTCTCAGCAGAGATGTACAATTTCTGGTAAATCAATTCTGGAATGATTCAGAAAATCAGCAAGTGGACAGTCAAAATCCATTGTTGCCAAGTTTTGAAAACACAGAAAATTCAGAACAACAAGTACCTCAAAATATTCTTCCAAGATTGCAAGTACAAATACAACCGGAACACTCACAGGATAACTCAACTTCCAGCAGAGAATCATTCTCTGAACCACAGAATCAGAGAACTCGAAGTTTCAGAGAAATCCATCACCAGTTGGATGACTTTGAGCAACACAATCTTTTTGCTTTAATGTCATGTCAACCTACATCCTTTAAGGAAGCAGCTAAGGAGCCACATTGGGTTCAAGCCATGAACCAAGAAATTGACTCCATTGAGAAGAACAAGACATGGGATCTTGTTGATTTTCCAAGACACAAGAAGAGTATTGGTGTCAAGTGGGTTTACAAAACTAAACTCAATGAAAAAGGGAAGATTGAAAAACACAAGGCCAGACTTGTTTCCAAAGGCTTATCACAACAACCAGGTACTGATTATGGTGAAAATTTTGCTCCAGTAGCAAGATTGGACACTGTAAGAACTCTATTGGCCATAGCAACACAACACAAATGGAAAGTATACCAGATGGATGTCAAGTCAGCATTCTTAAATGGTTTCTTAGAAGAAGAATTTTATGTCGATCAGCCACCTGGATTTGAAGTCCAAGAGCACCCATCCAAAGTGTATCGGTTGAAGAAAGCCTTGTATGGCTTAAAGAAAGCTCCAAGAGATTGGTACAACAGAATTGACACTTATCTGATCAAAAGTGGTTTCAACAGAAGTCAAAATGAGCCAACTCTTTACACCAAAATAGATAAGCATGGTAAAATTCTAATTGTATGTTTATATGTTGATGACATGATCTACACAGGAAATCTTGAGTTAACAGATTTTAAACATGCCATGCAGTCTGAGTTTGAGATGACAGATCTTGGCATAATGAAATATTTTTTAGGGATTGAGGTTAATCAATCAACCAAAGGCATTTTTGTCTGTCAGCAAAAGTATGCAGCAGACATCATCAAAAGATTTCACATGGAAGGATGCAATCCAGCAGAAACCCCTATACCACTAGGCACAAAATTGAGTAAGAATGATGAAGGTCCTACAGTGGATTCTACTTTATACAAAATTTTAGTAGGCAGTTTATTGTATCTTACAACAACTAGACCTGACATTATGTATGCAACCAGCCTTGTTTCCAGATTCATGGAATCACCAAAAGATTCACATTGGAAAATGGCAAAACGAATTTTGAGATATGTCGCAAGAACAATAAATTTTTGTTTATGGTACACTAAGTCTGATAGTAATCAGCTCTCTGGTTACACAGATAGTGACTTTGTAGGAAGCCTAGATGACAGGAAAAGCACATCAGGATATGTTTTTCAACTGGGCATGAACCTGATTTCATGGGCATCAAAGAAGCAGCCAATTGTATCCATATCTTCCGCAGAGGCAGAGTATGTAGATGCTACCTCAACTTCATGTCAAGCTGTATGGCTGAGAAGAATATTGACAGAAATGACACATATAGAAAAGGATCCAACTCCTATTTTCTGTGACAATACATCAGCAATTGCATTATCCAAGAACCATGTGTTTCACAAGAAAAGTAAACACATTGACACTTGGTTCCATTTCATACGCGAGCTAGTCAATAATGGGGATATTGCACTACAATTTTGTGGTTCTCGAGATCAACTTGCTGATATATGTACAAAGGCACTAGGAAAGTCAGTTTTTGATTTTCAGAGACAACACTTAGGCATAGTCAGTGCTGATGATTGTAATTGTTGAGTTTAAGAGGGAGTGTTAAACATAATGTAACCTCAACAGTCTGACTGTACACTGCCAGCTGTACTGGACAGTTGTACTTTCTATTTTTGTCTTTCTTGAGCCTATTTAGCTCAACCTTCTTGCATTGTAACGAAGTTTAGTACTTCTTCATACATTTTCAATATATTGTTCTATTCTCTTCTCTCTGCATTTCTCTTTGCTTCACAATTTATCACCGAAGAGGGACCAGAGATAACAATCCTATAAAACTCACAGTGAAAAGAAAACCAATAATCCAACCAAGACTTGGATCTTTGATATTGTCTGCAGTATTCCCAGTATTATCTATGCCTGCCTGTTCATAGATCTTTCTTCTCATACCCAACAAGTATAACCCAAATCCCCTTGCCATTATACCTAATTCAGAAAACCAAAATCGCATAAAATTGATATTAAAATGATTTAGACTGATTCATACATACCGCTGTATGAAATCCCATAACAAGCCAAAACACAGGTTTGAATCATGGTATTCTCTTGTCTGGTGAATGGAGTCTTCAATAACCCAAATTTGTCGAGGAATTTGGTCCATGTTTTGATGAAAAAGAATCCCAACAATCCGACAGAAACATTGAGAAAAGGAATGATTCCGCTGGTGAGGATAAATTTCAGGACAATTATACAAAACATAATACCCATAAACATGCTCACAAGCATTGCTCTGAATGTGATCTGTTCCCACCAGCTAGGCACCTTCTTGGTGTCAAAGATCTACTCTATGATTAGCTCTTTCTCTTCTATCTTACTCGACGTTCCATCCTTTTCTTCCCAGTTAGCATCACCAGAGATTAATTCTTCTCCATTCTTCACATGATAAACTCACTTTACAAGCCCTTCTCGACCATGAGCATGACCATCCTCTACCTCAAGGGATCTTCTTTCAGAACTCTGTTGATCCATTTGGGCAGCACAGAAATCAGAATAGCAATCCGATTAGCGAGAGCCAAGAAAGTCTTCAAGCAGGTGATGATTGATTAAGCTCTCTCTGTGTCTCAAGCCTTCGTTTTTTAGAATAATCCCTTCTGTTCTTCATTTTATAGAACAAAATCTTGGGTTTTATTCTACGAAAAAACACCCAAACTGTGTCGGTTGACACCCCACTTAGTCTGGGGTAGCATTCATTCTTCAACACAGCCTAGTTCCAACTTAACTGGCAGTGTCAAATAATCCCATGATTTCATCATGTTCACATGCGGACGATGGAAAAATATGAATTCCTAAAGACCTAAGAATAAAAAGGTACAGCCCTGAAACTCTATCTTAAATAAAAGATTCTTGAGCCTCAACCCCATACTTATATTTTACTTCAAGAGGCTTGGAAATCTATATATATATAAGAGAGCAGAATATTCAACCTCAACTCTATCCTTATTTTGTTTTAACTGTATTTGGAAATCTATATTATAAACTGTGGGCCTAAATATCCATGTGCAGATAAAAGAATGTGCCACTTCAATTCACTGTCGACCCCATACTTATATTTTACTCATTATCTGCTTGGAAATCCTTGTATAAAAATTTAAATTTAGAAGCAGTGCGGCATAGGTCTTTAGGAATTGATTGATGGGATCAACCTTTAAATACGCTCCACATAACATATTTGAAGTACTCTCACCTGATCAGAATCAATTGATTATTAGCTATTTTACATAAAATTGATATGTAATTTTAAATATTCTTTTGATTTATTTACATTAACTATTAATTTATCCATTCATTGGGTTAAGAGGTATTGTTTTCAGTCTAGTCTAGTATAAAGGAGATTTGTAATTAATTGTATGTTTAAGTAGAGTTAATACATGGTATTTAAAAAATTATTAATAACAAAAAATATTTTAATTTATACCATAATAAAATATTTCAATATCTACCTTAAAAAAATATTTTATTATCAATTTTAAAACATTTCAATGTTGTGATAAGTATGAGGGAGTTTTTAATTCCTTTAGTCTTCAACATGGAGTTCACACATATGAAATGTCCTAAATCTATCTTAATTTGAGAACTTTTTTAAATTAATAAAATTTGAGGAAAGATTTACACCTCTCTATCCATGATATACCATGAGTTAAGATAAATCTTATTAGGTCTTATTTTACATTAATTAATTTTTTTTAAATCCACTTTTTTCTATGCAACTTATTTGAAATATTTTATTTTTTAAGAATCTAATGATTATTTGGTGTGACATGTTCGCTGAATTTTCTTACTGAATCAATGACATGACATTTACCATTTGGTTCATATTCCTCCAATTTTATTTATTATTATAAAGTTTGGTTATAATTTTTTAAAAGTTAGAACAAATATAAACACTAACTACCACGTATAACAAGGTTTATCGA
>ML789188.1:256218-271854 GCA_009831015.1 Picea engelmannii
AAATGTATTGATAGAAATTTTAACTTCTTTGTGCTCTTCTTTGAATTTATTAAACAACTCTATTTGTGTCATTGGCAATATATGTTTTGGATGTTCTTCATATTGATTTCATGCTATTCTTCGATGCAACACATCCCTTGTATCTGGTGAAACACGAGATTCTTCCAACCAACAATTATGGGCCAATTCTTTAACATTTTCTGCAAGTCTATCTTTGTAGGGTTGTCTAGAAATCAATGTCCAACAAGCCAATTCATCATTCACATCTATTTGGAAACGAAATTTTCTATGTTTGTGTAATTTTTTTCTTGACGTTCCCAAAGTTTTTGCCATGTGTAGTGTCAAACGATCTTTTATATTGCTCCCTGAAACAATTGTTGTTTGTAACGTTTTACGTGCAACACGGACATCTTCTTTTCGAGATTTTCCAAAAACTTTTAATACACTAGTTATATTGTTAAAAACATTTTGTTGCACCTTTGTATCCTTTGTCGACTTTTGAATACCCATAATGATGTAGCTTCTTTTAACTTTCTTGACTTCAATAGAGAAAGGAAAAGTTGAGCCTGTGATGTTACTGATTCATCTTTGAAATAAGTATTATACATATTCTTAGTTCGATATCTTATATAATGCTTAGCATTTTTATTTCCAAATTTGTCAGTATCAACATTTTCTAATATTTCATCATCAATGTTGATAGATTCTCCTGCATATTCCAATTTAAAGTTTATATTAAAAAACATAACCCGAACACAAATTCACTAAGTTATATATACTTGAGTGTTCACCTTATATTAATGTAAATTTATATACACATACCTATAGGTGACTCGTCTTCTGATTCAATTTCAGTTTCAATGTCTTCTTCGACATTATGAGACAAATCTATTTATGTTTTTTGAAAAACATCAAATTGTAATTACAATCAGTTATATTATTTACAATATTTTTAATTTGAATATTGTAAATTAAATTACAATATGGTGATGGTTGGAGAATATGGCGATGTGCTTCCCACTTCACGATTATACCTCCAACATGAAGGTCCGCATGGCAGTCTTCCAACTGAAGGGGAGCGCTCTTCTATGGTGGAAGATGCTCCTGCCGTAGTTGAACATGGTCGTTGAAGACGTGTCATCGGAACTGTTCGAGGAACGGTTCCGAGAGAGGTATCTTTCATAGGAATTCATTGAGCGTCAGGTCAACGAGTTCAACGCATTACGATAGGGAGGTCGTATGGTTCCTGAGTACGAGGCATGTTTTATGGAGATGCTCCCGTATGCTCCGCACCTTAACACAGAGAAGCTCAAGGTCAACCGGTTCGTGTTTGTCCTTAACAACAGCTTGTGTGCAAAGTTTAGGATCTTGATGCCTCAAACCTTGCACGATGTTGTCTAAAAGGCCCTCATAGCAGAGGAGGAGCTTATCAGTGGGGGTCAGACTAGGACTCCAGTGACACCTGCAGGGAAAAGTTCATCTGGTAGACCGCAGCACCTGACACCAGCGAGACATACGTCGGGATATCATGGCTTCCAGAGGGGATCCACTTTCACTACACCTCTGTGACCGCCGCCTCAGCAGCGGACACCTTATCAGGGACCACAGTACCAGCAATAACGTCGCCCACAACAGTAGCAGTTTAGGCCTGTTCAGCAGAACAGACCGGGGTTCTAGGCAGGTGGGCCGTCATCTTCTACTTCAAGCACCAGGACTACTGGGTCGAAGAAGGGGTGTTGGACGTGTGGGGAGCCACACTACCAGCGCGACTGTCCTGTGGAGAGGACCAGAGCGTCTGGATCAGCCAGACCCGCTACCGTGGGAGATATGGGCAAGGCCCATCGGATTCATGCGGTGGTGAATAACTGCCAGGCAGAGCACCAGTCGACTGTGCTCGAGATGACATGTATTTTCGCTGACCAGAACCTTAGTGTTTTGATAGACCCAGGCGCTACTGAGAGTTTCATTTCTAGTGCAGCGCTAAAAAGGATTAAGGTAAAGGCAGTCGAACAGGACGAGTTTAGCTTTGTAGAGATGGCTTCAGGAGCCAAACAAAAGGTTGGACGAAAGGTTATGGGTTGTACCCTTAACCTGGGAGAGTTTGTCACAAGGGTCAACTTGTATGTCGCGATCTTAGGATCCTATGACGTCATGATCAGTATGGATTGGTTGGAATCGCATGAGGCGATACTCAACTGTAAGACGAAACGGTTTATCTTGATCGATGAGGAAGGACAGAGACGTGTGATTGTAGGACGAAACCAGGGAGTATCCCTGAGGTTTGTGTCTTCCTTACAGTTACAGAAGAGTATGCGCAAGGGGTGCAAGCTTTGTGCGATCCTTGCGCTAAACGATAAGGGAGTAATTGAAGGTCTAGAACACCTTCCGGTGGTGAAGGAGTTTGCAGACGTATTTCCAGAGGAGTTACTTGGGATGCTGCCGAAGAGAGAATTGGAGTTTACTATAGACTTGAAATCAGGGACCGAATCGATAGCAAGAACACCTTATCGGATGTCGACCCCAGAGTTGCAAGAGCTAAAAATGAAACTGAAGGAGTTGTTGGACCTGGGGTTGATATGCTTTAGTGTGTCACCATGGGGTGCACCAGTTATTTTCATACGAAAGAAGGATGGGTCATGGAGGATTTGCATTGACTACCATCAACTGAATAAGGATACGATCAAGAATCAATATCCCTCACCAAGAATTGATGATCTGTTCGATCAAATGAAGGGTGAGATGGTGTTCTCCAAGATCGATTTGCGATCAGGGTATCACCAGTTACGGATCAAGGAGGATGACATCCCTATGACCACCTTTAAGACGATATTTGGGCATTACGAGTTTACTTTTTTACCGTTTGGACTGACAAACGCCCCAGGGGTATTCATGAGTTTGATGAACGGGGTGTTCCGCGAGTACTTGGACAAGTTCGTCCAAGTATTCATTGACGACATCTTGATCTACTCTCAGACGATGGAGGAGCATGATGAGCACTTGTGCTTGGTACTACAGTGCCTTCGAGAGCACAAATTGTATGGGAAGTTTTCCAAATGGTCTTTTTATCAATAAAGGATTCACTACTTAGGGCATGTAATCTCCAGCGAAGGTATCGTCGTGGATCTAGCCAAGGTTGAGGCTATTTTAGAATGGCCTGCCCCGACGAATGTCATAGAAGTGCGTAGTTTTATGGGTTTAGCCGGATACTATCGACGGTTTGTCGAGGGATTTTCAAGGATAGCAAATCCGATCACGGAATTGCAGAAGAAAAACAAGAAGTTTGTTTGGATCGAGAAATGAACGAAAGCATTTCGAAGGCTCAAGGAGTTGTTGACGACAGCACTGATACTAAAGGTCCCTGACATGGACGCGGACTTCTTGGTATGCACTGACGTATCCAAGGAAGGTTTAGGCGGAGTCTTGATGCAAGACGAACGAGTGATTGCTTACATTTCGAGGAAGCTGAGAAGGCATGAGGAGAACTACGCGACGCACGATTTGGAGTTATTAGCCATCGTATATGCCTTGAAGGTTTGGAGACACTACCTTGTTGGACAAAAATTTGAATTAAAAACTGATCATTGTGGACTACAACACATTTTTACGCAAAGTGACTTGAACCCGCGACAACGGCGTTGGTCAGAATTGCTTAGCGAGTACGACTTCGGGATTACTTACATAAAGGGAACAATGAACCGAGTGGTAGATGCCTTGATTCGGAGGCCATGCATCTTTTCGGTGTTACCTCTTCAGACAAATCTATGTGAGAAGATTCTCACTTTACAGCATGATGATGACTGGTACAAAGAAGTCGAGGATTTTATCGGACAAAACACAATGGTGGTACCACGATATGAGGGATATTCATTTGATAGCGATGCTTTATTGAGGCTTAGAGGTCGGATTTATGTACCACCAAACGACGAGTTGAGGATGTTGATCCTGAGCGAGGCTCATAGAGAAGTTTACATGGCTCACCCAGGAGTCACGAAGATGAGGCCAGACCTTAAACCCTTATTCTTATGGAAGGGAATGAAGGCTGACATAGTCAACTATGTGGCCATATGTCTAGAGTGTCAGTAGGTAAAAGCTGAACATAGACACCTGGCAGGATTACTTCAACGACATGCCATTCCGGAATCGAAATGGGAAGTTATTTCGATCGATTTTATCGTTGGATTGCCACTGATGGCAAGGAGACATGACTCGATTTTTGTAGTAGTAGACACTCTGACGAAGAGTGCTCACTTTATTCCTGTGTGTATGACGTATCAGGAACCTGACATAGCGAGAGTTTTCATCAGTCATATTGTGAGGCTGCATGGCGTGCCTAAGAGAATTATATCTGATCAAGGATCAATGTTTACTGGACAATTTTGGATGAGTTTTCAAGAGGCCTTGGGAACCCAACTCAATTTTAGTGTTGCATATCACCCAGAGACTGACGGACAAACCGAACAAATGAACCAAACCTTGGAAGACATGTTGCGCATGTACGTGATGGACCAACAAAAGCATTGGGAGGAGTTCTTGCCTCTAGTAGAGTTCGCTTACAACAACAGTTACGAGAGCACCATTAAGATGGCACCTTTTGAGTTTCTTTATGGGAAACCATGTTAGACACCCTTGAGTTGGGATCGACTTGAGGATAGGGTCCTGGTGGGACCAGAAGTGATCCAAGAAATGGAAGAGCAAATGAAAACCATAAGACAAAGGATTAAGGAAGCGCAGGATCGACAGAAGAGTTATGTCGATGCGCACTGAGTCGACCGTAGTTACGAGGTCGACGATCGAGTCTTCATGAGGGTTAAACCGCATAGGATTTCAATCAAGTTTGGAAAGGGAGATAAACTCTCTCCTAGGTTCATGGGACCTTTCGAGATCGTGGAGAGAAAGGGGCCCGTGGCCTATCGACTGGCCTTGCTTGACTCTTTGAGGCGTATGCACGATGTTTTTCATGTATCTGTTTTGAGACATTATATTAGTGATCCTACACACCTGATTGACTTGAGTTCCTTGCAGGTATCGGATGAGGGAGCGCTCATGGCTGAGTCGGTCCACATCTTCGATCATCGCGTTCGACAGTTACGACGTCGAATGGTAGATCAGGTCAAGGTCCAGTGGGACAGTTATAATCTGCACTCAGCGACCTGGGAGGATGCGTATGATATGCACCAGCAGTTTCCATTTTTGTTCGATGGATAGACTTATGACACTATGATACTTTTATTTCGGCATTTATACTAAGAAAATTCGGGACGAAGTTTAGACCAAGAGGGGGTGTATGTAACAACCTGCTCTGGGGCACTGAAAAAACTTATTATTTGAGGACACTTGTTCGCAAGTGATCTGGACTTTTCTGATATTAAAACATTTATACTTGATTATGATGTGTTATGATAGACGACATGATGTTTTACTATTTGATGTAGATAGGTGCTATTGACTTAGTTTTATTGAGTGTGTAGGGTTTTGGACCTTGATGATGCAGAGACATCGGTGGAACCCCTTGGACTCTCGATTGAGTCAGGGAGTGTGCTAATTGGGTTGATTTATTTACTGTGATATTTCATTGATTTTATGATTTTATGATTGACATGCTCTGACACGATTGTTGATGATGCAGGATGACGATAGCTTGCTGACCAGACTCACATATGGAGTAAAGGGGCCACACATGATTTCCATAGAGGTTGAGGGAGAGGTTTGGACATCATCCCTGCCACAGCCTACTAGCACTCCCGTTGTGGCTCGAACTGTAGGTTAACGATTACCTAGTTCGAGAGGATCCACGATACCGTGGGGGAAGACTGCGACAGTTGCTCATGATGATTCTAAGGGGCGTGCAATAAGGTGGGGGCCTTATTCCTTAGATCCCTTAGTCTCCCACAAGTTCACCTGGCAGAGTGTTGACTCCAGGGGTTATAGATGTCTACCAATCAGTCCAGTTGGTGAGTGGAACCCTTGGAGCACGTGGTGCATCCTGAAGGGCACGTCGCACAAAAGAAACACAAGAAGAGAGTGGCACCCTTGGAGCACATGGTGCATCCTGAAGGGCACGTCACACAAAGGAAACGAACGAGGCGAGTGGCACCCTTGGAGCACGTGGTTCATCCTAAAGGGCACGTCGCATTGATGTGGATGAAGGAAACAATCCTAAATATCCCTAAGACAATAACGCCTTAAGAAATCCTTAAACAACTTCCCTAACCTATTGTCGCCTAGCTCATAATCTAAATCCCAAGCCTAAGACTTTTCTAGGGTAAAATTTTAGTGTAACCTTAAAGAAAAAGGCCCTAGCATAAAAATAAAAATTCAAACAAAAACCCACTTAAGTAATAGTTAGGTCTTCATAAAATTTTGGGGCTAAATAATGAGAGTAAGAATTAAATTAAAACTAATGGTTTAAAATTTTTGCAAAGAAGAAATTATTTCCTAACTTGTGAAAGAACAAAAGATAATTAAATAAATAATAAGTGAAAAGATTAATTAGCGCATTTATATTATTTCCTAACTTGTGAAAGAACAAAAGATAATTAAATAAATAATAAATGAAAAGATTAATTAACGCATTTACCTTTTTGGTTTTTTTTAAAAAAAAAGGAAAGAAAGGGACAAATAAAAATAGGGAAATGAGCCTTTTAATAAAAAGAAAATAATTTATGGAGAAACGTGGGGGATGAGTGACACTTGTAAAACAGAGAATTTTTGAGGTTTTTCATTAAAACTTAAATTAATTGTGATTAGGGAAAGAGGGGGTCTCAAAACATTATAAAAAAGAAAAGGAGGGTTAGGGTTACGGGGGTTATGATGTCGAATTGAGACGGGACTGATTGCTTGTGAGGAGCTAGGAATTTCTCAGCTGTATTGGAGTGGTAGCTCAGCCTTGGAGGCGAGCTGAGAAGCCAGTCTTATCTTTTGGATCTTGTGTGGTCCCTTTGCGGCTCGAGGGCTATGGGGGAAGCAGAGTACCCCTAGCGTTTGGCTGGGAGGTACCAGTGTAGTCTCCACGGTCGGTGAGCGCGAGCGGCAAGGAGCTCAATTGCGGGACTGCGTCTTCAGGTTATTCTCCATCGGTCACAGGTATGCAAGTAGGTTTGTTGTTTTAAGAATAATGTGAATGCTTAAGGTTGTATATGAACCCTTCTCTGCGTTTGGTTAAAATATTTCTCATCATTGTTGCTATACATCTCTACTTTGTGTGCTTGCTAAAAGATTTATGTAATGAAGTTTCGTTGGAATTTGTAATGATTGGCTATACTTTGATGTAATGAACCTTAGGAATGAGATTTTACGCTGTAAAATTTTACTTACTGCAGTTATATTCGGATCTGGAAATAAGGCCTTGGTTAAATGAATGGTTGCGAGTTAATACCTTTTTGTAAAAAAATAAAAAATAAAATTGTTCTCTCTTACCTCTGCGAATGAAGTCATTTACCTCTGTTATTTTAGATAAGAAAATAAAAATTTGATTTCGTTCTTCCCTCTTCCTGTGTTAACCCATGATGTTGTTGTGTAATTTTTGTCCTCCCATCTTACCCCAACGATTGACGTCACCAGAACGCATTGTTGGTTACGTTTTCAGTGAATCTTGTAGATGACTGCGAGCCAATGCGTGGCTTGGCTGTGTGCTATGCCTGAAGGATCGAATATTGTTTTTATACATTTAATTTATTGCGTTTTACTCGGACCGTGTAAGGTTTTCCAACACGAGCTGCAATTTATCCTTGTGATGTTCCAAATGAGCAAGGCTTCCAGCCTGCCCACTTCTGAGATGTCAGGATGGAAGCGACCTTTAAGGGCAGAGGCGGTTTCCCAAGTGGATTCCTGGAATCAATGAGTAAACAGTGGCCTGGCTTTTTATAGTAGTCTTTGTTTTCAATCGAGTGACTACAACGGTAATTAACTTAACTATCATACCCCCTTATTGGTGATTATAACAACAATACCATGTTGAATTGATTAGCAGTTTAGTTGTTAAATATTCCTTCTTGTTTAATAGTTCTTGGGTCGCTTAAGTTCGTCGTTAGTGATGCTTTATGGAATGTTCTGGTATGGCCTTGTTAAACATAAATGCCAAGGATTATGGTAGTAACTAGATTCCAGGCCACTATGATGAGCTGCAAATGTAATGTTATTGCACCATAAGGTATTTTAGTTTCTTTATTTAGGAGCGTCATTTTGGTTCCTTTATTTTAGTAATGTTATTTTAGTTTATAATGTTATTTAGTTTCTTATTTGGTATTGTTATTTGGTTCGTTATTTAGTAATGTCTCCTTCCTTCATTTCCTTTCAATAATAATGTCCCTTATTTTTACCATTATCATTTGTTAGGAAGGGTAGGAAATGGTTAAGTTTTGATTATTATGTTAGGGAAAAATAGTACTTTCACTAATGATAATAAATTATCATGCTTATTACTGTGAAATGAGGAATGGCCTTATGTAATCAATGAAGAAAGAAAACTCCTTGTATTAGGTGGTGGTTGCCAATCATAGGGGTAATGAATTTTTAATATAGTCTTGAATTATGTCAAGCAATGTTCTTGTAATAAATAAAAGGTACTGTAGGGTTAGTTAACCTATAATTGTACTGTTGATTGTTATCTAGTTTGCCAAGTTATGGTTACATTTTATTATGGCCTTGGTACTTTACTGTAAATTAATGTGATGGTGATGTGTAAGGAGTAATGCCATGGCAAGATATCGTTGAATTATGCAAGGGTAATGTTAAGACCATATAAGCTAAAAGGTAATTTTAGTGTTACATATCATATGAAATATAATGGCGTTGTGGCCTCATCATAATGCTACTGATTCTTTAGTTAATGATGATTATAAAATATGAGGTTTCTTGAACTAAGCACCATAGGGTATTATGTTTTAGTAATGAGGTTTCATGTTCATTTATATCATGCTGAACTTGGTGGGTCGTTGCCTGAATCCTTCTGCATTGCACCTTCCATAGAGGTTGCGGTTGTGCGTTTAATCATTGTTGTACTTGGTTGAGTCAAATGAGTATGGGGTCAGTTGTGTCGGGCGAGAGGTGGAAACCTCCTTGTAGCCTAGTATATAAGTCTATGTGTGTGATTTTTTTTGTGTAAAGAATCATGTGCCGTATCAAGAGTCTCGGACCCTTTAAAGGCAGGGTTTCCACTCTTGCGACACACCTGACGAGTTACTAGTTTATGCCTGAGCAGTCGTCCAGGAGCCTATCTGACCTTCTCTCTCTCCGGAGCAGAGGACTAAGATTAAACGCCCTGCTTTCCTGTGCAGAAATAGTAAAATCTACTGTTATGGATTCTTCCTTATGTCTATGTCATTAATATGCTTGCAGTTACTTGTTGTGCGCCTTATGTCTTCTTGTTGTGGGTTGATAATCGAATTCTGTCAACTAAAAAGAATTGTCATAATATTTACTTTTCCGATTGTTATTTTCCTCTTTTAGCTAAAAGAGGAAAATAACAATCGGAAAAGTAAATTTTTTGCCAATTCTTTTTAGTTGACAGAATTCGATTATCAACCCACAAATGACGATTGAAAATAAAATAACAATTTAGCAAGATAATCCTATATGAAGATAAACAAGAAATACGAGAGGATGCTGCCACCTCTGAATTGAGATAATCTATTCTTATCATGATTAGTGCTTGTAAATCTATTCTAACAAAACTCCGACGGACTACAATATGACTACAGTACATGGCCATTAAGATTATAATAATCATATTAATCTTGTAAACACATGTCAATTGTGATTAAAGTACACGACAATTAGAGTACAAGGCAATTATGTTTAGAGTGTAAATCTGGGCAATGTAAATGATTAGAATACCTAGCAATATATGGCAATTAAGATAGAATGTAAACTTTGTAAATCATGATTAGAATAATCTGTTCTAATCGCTTTCTCAAGGCAATTATAAATAAAGCATCGACGGACTACTATACATTTACCATACATCACAGCTAAATTAAACCAATTTAACTAGACTATAATGAATACGACCATGCTAAATTAACCATGCTAATTGAAATTAATTAACCACGCTGTAAGGAATAAACAGTCTTCACATAATGATCATTCTGAATTTAAATTGCACGTAGAGTTGAATAACCTAAAAGACTACGCCTAGATTACACTCTACTGAGCTAGCTGACAGAGATAAATCTACACTGACACGATTATATTTACAACTAACAGGATCAATCATGTCTGGCAAATTTAATTACCACTGGCTCCTTGGCAGCATACCCGAAGTGAGAGGAAACCCGCGTTGGGTTAACAGCTATCTCCGTGCGGATAGCCGCGTACCGTGGGTGAAGGAATCAAAATATGGTATACACTAATGGTCTGAGAGGAGGTAATAGCCCGGGGAAATCTGAGGAGGCAGTTTCCAAAAACAGAATAATTATGGGGATACGAAATTACCAAATGCAGAGAAATCTGGGGAAGGATTCGCCAAAGACGCAGAAATCAGTGGGAACGATTTCCCATACATAGAGAAGTTGGGAACGATTGCCCAATGCAGAGAACAAGAGGCACCATTCACTGAAGTTGATAGTTTAGAGAGACAGTTGGTAAGAGCATCCAGGTCGATGGGAGTATTGCCTGTTGAGGTAAGGGTCGAACAAATCTCAAAAATAATCAATGGATGATGCACCGATTGGTGGTTGGACAAATTGCGTGCGGAGACAAGGTTATAGTATTCTGATCTTATAGGTGGAATTTCGAGCAGTACCTAGGTTCAATCGCAGAATGGGCGTAGAGGAAGATCAACACAGTCAACCATTTTAAAAAGGTCTAAGGGCCATCAACACGCGGTCACGGTTTGGGGCAAACGCACACCAGTCTGAAGGCAATGAATTTGAAAAAAATGCAAAAAACGCCGAAGGAACCAAATATTTATTGATAGTTAATAAATATTTTATTAAAAATGTATATAAAATCTTACTGCATGGTTGATCGGAAATTATGCTTTTCCTTAAGGATTTCGAGATTTTAAATGAAGAAGGCTAAACATTTGATTTTTGGTTGCCATAAGCATAATTTACTATACCGAAATCTTAATTTACTTTACCAAAATCTTGGTCAAAATTACATTCTTCAACTGATGAAAACGTACCTCCCAGCTGGATAGTATTTTTGATATTCATTTTATCAAATCCAAAATCAACCAAAAATGACTATTTCCCTGAAGTTTAGAGGATAGAGATTTAAAAAGGATAGTATGAAATAACTTAAGACAATTGTGTTAGACTGTGTTTATGTAGAAAAGTAGGACAGTTTACCTCTTTCAATAGGATGGATTGCGATAGCCGTTGGCAGAACAAAACACATAACAGAATTACAAACGACATGCCCATGCACCCTTTTTTTTAAAAACGCCCACAGCCCAATGAGAAATTTCAGAACAATAATCAATAAGAATTTGCACAGTCCTAAGCAGTAATAATAAAAATGTACCCAGTCCGGAACGACGTACGCACGCCAGAAATTAGATTCACGAATCACTTAAACCACAACGCAACCCTCTAAATGCTACCATGCATGCTAGCTATCACGGTGATTGTTATCGGCGGTAAAATTATACAGCAATAAATTACAGCTAAGAATCAATCCAAACATTCTACTCTACCAATAACGCGTGTACCTTTTTCCTTATCGACTGCCTCGATTGATGTTTGTGCCTCGTTGGATGTCCCACGCTCCTTTTGGTGTCCCGCGCTCCTTGCCGCTCCTGCTCTGTGACCGTAGAGACTACACTGGTACCTCCCAGCCAATCGCTAGGGGTACTCTGCTTCCCCCTTAGCCCCCCGACCCACAAAGGGGCCACACAATTTCCAAAAGATAAGTCTATCTTCTCAGTTCGCCTCGCAAGGCTGAGCTACCACTCCAATCCGAGCTGAGAAAAACCCAAATCCTCACAAGCAATCAATCAAGCCACAATCCGACAGCGTAACGTTACGCTAACCGTCTTTTTTCTTTTCTTCCTCATCTTCCCCTTCTTTTATAGAAATTTGAGACCCACCTGCTTTCCCTAAATCACTATTAATTTAAGTTTTAATGACAATCCTCTTAAAATTCTCTGCCATCCAAGTGTCACTCATCCCCCACGTTTCTCCAAAATTATTTTCTTTAAAAATTTAAAAGACTCATTTCCCTCACCCACCTAGAGTCACTCCTAAAATTACTCCTAGGTGTTCCTAGATCCCCTTACATGCTTTTAATAACTTTCCCTAAATGAAGTTTCTAAATTTAGTTCATTTTAGAAAGTCCTTAATTGTTGATTCCTTTTTTCTTTTTACCCTATGTCCCCTACTTTCCTTTATTACAAGTTTCCCTATTTCTAGTATTTATTCCTTCTTTTTTTTTTTTTAAACCAAAAAGATAAATGCGCTAATTAATCCTTTCATTATATTTTTAAATTCATAACTTTTATACTCTCACACGTTATTTAATTTTTATTCCTTTTTACAATTAAAACCACGGATTTAAATTAATTTATCCCTCTCTTCACTTTACCCCCCCTAAATTTAAGAATACTTTAACCATTACTTAGGAGGGTTTTAGATTACGTCCTTATGTTTATTTTTGTAGGGTCTTTTTCTAAACAAAATTTTATCTTAGAGATGTTTTAAATTGTGGTTTAGATTTGAACTGGGCGACAATAAATTAGGGGAGTCGTTTTAAGAATTTCTTCAGGCGTTAAGGTCTTAGGGTCATCCAGGTTTGTCTCATCATCATCATCGATGCGACGTGACCTTCAGGATGCACTACGTGCTCCAAGGGTGCCACTCACCTCGTTCGTTTCTGTTGCGCGACGTGCCCTTTAGGATGCACCACGTGCTCCAAGGGTGCCACTCGCCAACTTTTGTTTCTTTTGCGCGACGTGCCCTTCAGGATGCACCACGTGATCCAAGGGTGCCACTCACCGACTTGACTGATTGGTAGACATCTATAACCCTTGGCGTCAACACTTCGCCAGGTGAACTTGTGGGAGACTAAGGGCTATAAGGAATAAGGCCCCCGCCTTATTGCGCACCCCTTAGAATCATCGTGAGCGACTATTGCAGTCTGCCCTCACGGCATCATGGATCCTCTCGAACTAGGTAATCGTTAACCTACAGTTTGAGCCACAGCGGGAGTGCTAGTAGGCTGTGGTAGGGCTTCTGTCCACACCTCTCCCTCAACCTCTCTGGAAATCATGTGTGGCCCCTTTACTCCATATGTGAGTCTGGTCGGCAAGCTATCGTCAGCCTGCATCATCAACCATCATGTCAGAACATGTCAACAACATGTCATCAAATAAATAAAAATATCACGGTAAATAAATCATCCTAAATAGCACACTCGCTGACTCAATCCGGATTCCAAGGGTTCCACCGATGCCTCTGCATCCTAAAGTTCCAAAACCCTGCACACTCAATAAAACTGAGTCAATAGCACTTGTCTAAATCAAGTAGTGAAAACATCATGTCTTCTATCATAACGCATCATAATCAAGTATAAATGTATTAACATCAGATAAGTCCAGATCACTTGCGAGCAAGTGTCCTCAAATAATAAGTTTTCTTAGTGCGCCAGAGAAGGATGTTACATGATCATCGTAGTTGCGTCTTTTTGGTCGTCGGGTGGCGACGTAGAGTCAAGGGTGTCTGTTTCCTCTTTACACACGCGCACACGCCTTTTAAAAAAATAAAAAATAAAAAAAAGTGTGCCTGTTACAGAGTAGTTGTCATAATGAAGGGGGTACATTACACTCATAAAACAAGCAAAAGTGTAACCCATCTTCATGATTTCACCCATATCCCAATTATGTGATATGCCAGCCTCCCAGTAAGAATTGTGTTCTATGCTTTACGCATTTCCTTGATTCCTTGATTCACCTTCAGGCCACAAAGGTCCCACTACTGAATAATACTTTCTATACCACCACCATTGAGAGAATAATTTCTCAAATCTGAAGAAGAATTTTCGAAAAATAAGGGTAGGATTCCATCTGAAGAGAAGAAGAGAAAATATGAAAAAACAACAAAGTAAATGCTAGAAATGGTCCCTGGCAATGCATGCCTCCCAAGGTTGATAAGGGTTAGAAATTTCACCATCCAAACCAAAGAAACATTTAATTGGCACAAAACAAGAATAAAACTATTTGTATTTGGGTTAGAAATTTCACCATCCAAACCAAAGAAACATTTAATTGGCACAAAATGAGAATAAAACTATTTTCATTGAAATACAGTAGAGATAACCTTCTTAGTGGTGAATAAAAATCAAATCGAATAGATGAAAAAACCTCTAAAGAAATGACTGTAACACAAAATTAAATGACAAAGTCAAAGCTTGATATATTCTAGATAAAGGAAGTCCTCCTTCAACTGAAAAAGAACAAAGAAGGGGGTTCACTTGTTGATCAATTGAAGACTAAAAGAAAACACACTATCCCAATCAAGCTAACAAAACTCATCAATAACTATTCAATATTCTAACTTAGATTCTCCGCCATTAGAGTTTAGAACTAAGCATTATAATCCCACCTAGAGGAGTGAAGATTCTTCTCCATAACTAAAATTCGTGTGAGTCCCACAACCAAGGCATGTAAAAGAGGACCTTCGGTCCCATCTCATTACTATGCCTACTATACAATTGCATTTACAAATTAGACTATGAGGCATGCAACACTTTAAATGCATGTTACATGCTCGTGTCCCCATATTAAAATTTTTAACTTATGGTTTGATTGGATAATTCACCATTGATAATGATGACCCTCTTTTTTAGGGATGTAGATAGTTTAGCAAAACCATCCACTATACAATTGCATTTACAAATTAGACTATGAGGCATGCAACACTTTAAATGCATGTTACATGCTTGTGTCCCCATATTAAAAATTTTAACTTATGGTTTGATGGGATAAATCACCATTGATAATGATGACCCACTGTTTTAGGGATGTAGATAGTTTAGCAAAACCATCCACTATACAATTGTTCTCCTTTAACATGTGACATAACTTGATGGAGATGAAATTTGCTATTTATTGTTGTGTTTAGTTAGCATTCATGCTAGTAGATTGTCTAGTAGAGTTTTGTTGAAAATCATTTGACTTATGATGGCTTTTGATTCAACTATCAATGACTTACTACAATATAGATGTCAATGATAGATGTCAATCTTCCATCATTGAAGTAAAGCATACGATTTTACTTAGTTGTTAAAAGAAAAACATATGTTTTTGCTTAGTTATTAGAAGAAATACTACCTCGAGACGTCATCTTAATGTACTTGTCACCCATAACCATTTTATCAAAATCATGATAATTTGTATATTCTTCTACTTCTTTTTTGAAAAACACAACCTTCTTAAAATAAACATTATTTTATTTATTCAATATTTTTATATAATTTTTTTTTAAGTAATACCAATTTTCTTATATTTATATTTTTTCAATATTTTCCAAGAATATCAACTTTTACCTTTTGGAACTATAATGACGATAAAGAATCTCAATTTTTACCCTTTAAACAATAATGTTAGTAACTATGTTTTACATTCGCTTTATTAGTTTTAAAGTGAATGTTATATGTGTTTCTCTTGATAAGAGGTTTGAGTTTCGACGTGGTAGGGAA
>ML789188.1:272771-289758 GCA_009831015.1 Picea engelmannii
TGTTAAAAATTATTTTATATAGATAAAGTATACAGTTAAAATGAAAAAAAGGACATATATTAAATTGGAAAATCATATATATAACATTATTAAATAGATTTATATAAAACTTTATAGCCCACTATAAAAGATATTATAACTTAGACATATATTAAATTGAAAAATAAGATATATATCATTACTAAATAGATTCTTATAAAACTTTATAGCTTACTATAAAAGATATTATAATTTATATCCAATTTGTCTAAATCTCTATGGTAGATGTAAATAAAAAATTCTCAAAAATGACCAAAATCAATTATTCTTTGTCAATATGCACCGGGAAAATTAAGAAATGTAGATATGTATGTTTCTCTTCTTTGTTTTTATTCATTAAATTTGATATAGTTAAAATGAAAAAAAGACATATATTAAATTGGAAAATCAGATATATATCATTACTAAATAGATTCATATAAAACTTTATAGTCCACTATAAAAGATATTATAATTTATATCCCATTTGTCTAAAGCTTTATGGTAGATGCAAATAAAAAATTCTTTAAAAATGTCTTGGCCAAACTGAATTATTCTTTGTCAATATAGATCGAGAAAATTAAGAAATATGGGTATGTATGTTTCTCTTATTTGTTTCTATTCATTAAATTCGATATAGTATATCTAGCTACATAGATTAATTAGGTACATATGCAATTTTGTTACAACATAAAACTGTATTGAAAAAAAAATGATGTCCATATATAAATGAAAAATAAAAAAATAACAAACCATAATAATAAAATAATATAAATAATCATTGTAATAAAATAAGTCGACATAGATCCATATTAACTCTGGATCTATCAAACTCCAAGAGGGATCAAATATTTTAAGGTCCAAACTTTTTTTTAAGTACAAAACTTGATAAAAGGTTTACACCTCAAGGTATTGATTGTTCTTGATGCTTGATAAATCCATAATTGATTGAGATGGATCTATGCTAATTATAATAAGTTTCAAGTCTTTAATACCATATCATTCTTTATAATTTTAAATATTTAAATGTACTTTAAAGGTTTAGTTAAATTTGCTTTTAAATGATTCCAATTACATCCTTTTTTGCACCAATATCTCTCTTTCCTAGTCCCCACTCCCCCTCTTGTTATGTTATGAGTGCTTATTCATGTGGCTTAGAATTATTCTTAGTGATGTGGATCTTGATCTACACTTGCATCATTGTACTTAGAATTTTGGATGAGGGAAATTGTCTACATAGCCTTACCTAGATTCAACTATGTCTTGCACTTGGGTATCCAACACCTTTGACTACTACCTTTCATGTTTCCTATTTTTAGGTTATAAGACCTTTTATGTGTAACTCAAATTGAATTGTTTTCATATCTTCCATAAGTGAGCTCATGCTTTAAGTGAGCTCATGCTTTAGAGAAATGTGTCATTCATTTGGATACTTACATTGTTGAATGTTCATGATTACATAGAATCTACATATCCCATGTATTAGGAACAACACAACATGCTTCTTTCACAAGCATTTTTGGTTTAACATTAATCTTTTTGTATTCTTCAAAACAAAGATTTTAATATATATTTATTACAATATTCCAAGAAAAAAAATAAACCTCATTTAAGCCACTTTATTGGTCACCCACTCTTACTTTAACTCAAAGACTCTTGTTGATTTGGTAGATCTTATTATGATTCATATGGACTCAGGGAAACACCTTAAACACCTTTAATTTCTAGTACTTATCCTTTTATACAAAGGGGCCCTCTCTTAATGTATCTCTCTTAGGAGCATTTGGAACATAAAATTATGTTGCCGAAATCTTTAGTTTCCACTTTCCATCTCTAACTGGGTGTGTAGATAATTTCCCCTACTACTTGGGGCACACCACCTATGTGATATATTGAGATTGTAACTATGCCTTGAGACTTATCTTTACCTATAGTTTCTCTTCTCCTTAGTCACACTCCTTTGGAAGAAGGCACAAACATCACCCATATCATATTATATTATACTATTGTGGTTGACCACTTATTTTTCTTTGTTCATTCAAGATTTTGATATTTATATTTTATACATTATTTTAATATTTGTAATTTATACATTACCTTGTTATTACATATATTTGTTTCTCGAAACTTTTAGGACATTATAGGTTTTTATATATTTATGTTTTGTTTTCTTGAGATTATTTATTAAGTTACTTAGTAAATAAATGAAAAATAACGAAGATTATTTGTAAGGAATTCATTTTGAATAATTTATTTAATGAAAAAATATAAAATGTTTTTATTAAGTGTCAAAACTTCTTGATACATAATGACTAATCTTTAATAATTTGTAAATTTGGATGTACGATCCAGAAAAGTCCTAAAAAACATCACTATCAACCAAGGGAGATCCTTGCTCCACTTTAATTCCACTTAGCTACAAAATTCTTAATATCTTGTATATCTTTTATGTATTGTTTCATCACAAAAACATCACTATCAACCAAAGGAAATCCTTGCTCCACTCTAATAATATCTTGTATATCCTTTATGTATTGTTGCATCACAACCTCCTTATATTTTGATCATTGTTAAATTTATTATATTTATATATTTATAATAATTTAACCTATCCCTTTAATCACACCACCTCTCCCTTCTTTTAGGACCATCTCCACCTTTCAAAATATTCCTTTTAAGATCTCACTATCCTTCCTGAATGCCAACATTAAATCTAAGAGTGTATACGTCATTTTTAATGTAATTAATTCCATTACTTATTTTATCATTCTTTTCATCAATAATTTGATTAATGATTTGTCCATGTACTTTCAAAGAAAAATTGGAAACATTTCTTACTAGATATGTTCTTTTGCAACATTCATACTCCTCCATGCTCCTATGAGGTTCACATCCCTAAAATTACCATCATTGGGACACATCTCCTTTATTCCCCTACACTAAGGGCCTTTCTATTCATCACATCACTAGTTATTGTCATTTCAACTTCACGCTCATCACATGATTGGCCAACTTGTAAATGAGATATAAGTTAAACATTCCTCATATTGACTTATACTCTACTTTTATATCTATAAAACTCTATGTGAAAAACATCATCCTTATCCCATTGTATGTTTAAATATGTCTCCCAAACCAAATCCTATGCTGAGTATGAGAAACATAAATTGACAACCTACTCTTAATAGCCTATTGGGGTATGACCCTAATATCCCATCGGATGTCATATGCATCATCCACATCACCTGTACTAATTCTATCTACCTTGTTAGTAGGATGCTATCATATACCAATGATAGCAACATCACCCATAAAATCATCACATCGTGTCCTTCCCTATGAATATCTAAGAATTAGGAACGGATGGTCATGATATAAAATATTATGTAGTCATACATCTACCCTTAGGAATCCTCTTAGCACATTTTGTATGTGAACTGTTGTATCATTAATGTACTCAATATATAATGTAATTAATATAAATTTATTCCCATTAAGGTTCTTTGTAATTCCCCACACTAACCCAATTAGTGGTCCATTAGTGAAATGCCCATACCCCATCCTCTCTTCTATGATTCTCTTGGTCCTATCCACCATATATTATCCTAGTCCAAGGGATCTATAAACACCATTATATATCCTTTCATAAGTACCCCCAATATCCAATACACATCCTCTAGGTTGTTAATGATCATGTCCCTAAAATGAATCTTAAATATATAAGTTCTTAGGTCCTAGAATATTACAACTCTTTAAATACTACCTAGATAAACTAAACTTTATGTGCCTAGGTAACCGTCCATAAGTTGTAGTACTTTGATATCCTCATGTCCACTAGTGTAATTATTTTTTTCACCTCCTACATCCATGGGGAACTCTATCCTACTTGGTCACCTCTTATATGATCACTTGATACCTTTCATCATCATCCTAAACCCGTAGAACAAATCATAATTCCTTGAACCAATTTATTTATTAAAGTAGACAATTCAATTTTTTTTCTCTAATATCATTTCCATATCTTCTCTACCTCTGATATTCCATGTTGTTGTTATTTCCATGTTACAAGTTACCCTAATGGCACCATGACTTCCCTATACATTCCAATGGAGATAGTGAAAATCCACAACAACTTCCAGAGTATTTTCATGTCCATATGGTTTGCTACGAGTTATAGTCATGACTTTCTGACTACAATTCACAAAATATGTTAACAAACATGGTATTACATATTATAACATTTCAATATATTTGATGCCCTAGGATTTCCTTATGAAAAATTTAGGGAATTTATATCATGTGAAGTTTTGAAATGTTAACAGGTTTTTGGTGATTATATGTACCTTATTTATCCAGATTGGATTATTATATTTATTTTAATCTATTTAGATGTTTTTAGAGTGGAAAAAGTTTAAGGAATGAACTTGCAAGTTCATTTTAATGACAGGTTCCAGTTTGGAAAATTAAGGTTTAAAAACTTTCGGAGCAATTTTTAAGCATAAACTGACATTTTTTGGGTGTCAAATCATTCTCAAATTTAAATTGGACTCCTTGAATCTATTCTACACATAAATAAATTTCCAACGATGTAATAATCATGTCAATTGGAGCTCATATGAAAAAGGTGTGTCTCTTGCATGTTCACCTACTATTGACCACCATGGTATGAATGATTGTCATGTCATCCCCTATCACTAATGCATATGGGGCTAGCCACAAATGGAATTTCAGGAAGATTCTAGTGAGGTGGTCTATATCCCAGTATGCGAGAGATGTTGAGGCATTAATGTTATGAGGCGCTAGCTTTGTGTTAGATAAATAAAAATAAAGTGGCCCAATAAAAAAATAACAACAATGAAAATAAAGTCGACTCAATTTAAAAAAACAAATTATCTGCACTATGTAAAACATGACATGGAATGAAATAATAATAAAAAATATACACCTTAAGAAATTGGATCCCTCTTAGTCATAGATGATTTTAGGGTCTAAATTTCACCAATGGGCGAATTTTCCATGGTTTTTCTCAAAAAACGATTCTCTAATTTCCATGTTTTCTAAAAGCAATTTTCCCAAATTCCATAGAATAAAAATCAATTCACCCAAATTCCATAAATTAAATTATTTTACGTTAAAAATCGCCAAAAATTTCTAAAAACTAAACAAAATCCTTAGAAATTTAAACTTTTTACAAAATTATCGCCAAACATTTTACATTTTTCATATTAAAAACTAGCAACAATGGCATGTGAAAGTCAAGGACTCATAATATTCCTTACTTTCATATGTCATTACTAGTAATATGAAAAGTAATGGCATGTGAAAGCTAATAACAAGTAATGGCATGTGAAAGTTATGAGGAAAATTCCATATTAAATACTCTTAATTTTAAATTTTATATTTTAAAAATAATGTTATACTTTAGATATTTATGTTCCAATTTTTTACCAATTAAAAATAAGTGAAATTTAAAAAATTATTTTATTTTTCAAAAAATCAATTTAATACATTATTTTTGGAAAACTTTTAAAAATTTATAACATGAAATTGAATTAATACATAGTCAAAAACTCTAATTTGCAAATGAAAATTATATTTTCCCTATTTTAAAAATGACTAATAAAAAAATAAAAATATTATTTATTTGATAATGGAATTGAATTTAGTTTGAAAATTTGCAATTAAAACATTGCTATCTTATATATAGTTAATAGAGGATGAGAATAATTTTTAACTTATATATAGTTGATAGACAATCATAATTAACTTATATATAATTGATAGAGGATGTTCACAATCAAAACATTCACTAAGAGAAACTTAATTTTGATATATGATGATTATAAATATATAAATGCAATTTCTCCCGGGGTGTAGAACAGTTGGTGATGGAGATTACTATTAAGGCAATCCGTTATGTGAAGTTGTTGGTTCAAAACCCTCGACTAGCCTTGTGTGTTGCATGAGGGGCCACGCTGGCACGAACACATGTCACATGAGTACGTGCCATATATATATATAACATTTCATTTGGATAGGAATTTCAGACACCAATGCTAGGAAGATGTATATATCAATTTTCAATTTTGCACCTATTACTTTTGTCTTTTATAAGAAAATTAATCTAGATAGAAATTGTTCCTATACTAATTTAGAACAAGATATTTATAGTTTGAAAAATGAAGGTAATGTTCTCTTGCTAGGACACTTTAATGCTAGGATTACAACAAACCAAGCTACTCTTTTAAGCAATGATTCCAACAATAATCCTTTATGGCTAAATGAGGACCTTGTTTTATCTAATAGCTACAGAAGAAGCTTTGAAGACCTAATTGAGAATTTTCTTGGTACTGAGTTGGTCAAGCTCTACAAATCTCAAGACCTAATAATTTTCAATGGAGTAATTAAGTGGCCAAACTCCAACCATATGACTTGTATTCCGAGGATAGGTAGTAGTTTCATAGATTATGTGATATATGATATCATTGTTTCCAACTAAACAGTAACTTTTGACCTTTTAAATGACCATGAACTCGACTCTGATCAGAGATATTTAACCCTAAGTCTAAACTTTTCCATGCAGAGGAGCGCCAACGAAGACAATTATGATAATCAAAGGCAACTGCACTTTGACAAAAGTAAAGTTGACCTTTTCTTAAAGGATTTAAATAGTGAATTACATATCTTAACTTATAAGGACAATATTGAAGATCTCTATCATAATTTTACAACTACCCTTTCCACTTCTATTCACAATTTCTCTTTCAACGTTTCCTGTAAAAAGAATAATAGAATGACAAAACCTTTGTATGATAAAGAATGCACTTTTTCTAGGAAATCCATTCGGAATGCTTGTAATGAGTCCTTAACACTCGATAAGATCAATACATACAAATCCCTAATTAAAAGGAAAAGAAGGTACTATATCAATAAAAGGCAAGTGAAACTTTCACAACTATCGAAGTTGGATCCTAAGAATTTGTAACATCCTGCTCTGGCGCATTGAGCGAACTTATTCTTTGAGGACACTTGCTCCCAAGTGATCCAGATTATTATACCATTAAAAAATTTGATTTTGATTATGAGGTGTTATGGGTTGATGACATGTTGTTTTACTCCATTGACATAGACAAATTTTATTGACTCGGTTTTACTGAGTGTGCAGAATTTTAGACCTCGAGGATGCAGAGGCATCGATGGAACCCCTTGGACTTCGGATCGAGTTAGGGAGTGTACCATTGGAGTTTGATTATTTTACTGTGATATTAGTGCATATGATTAGATGATATGATATGGATACATTATGACATGATTCGTTGATGATGCAGGCTAACGATAGATTGTCAACCAGACTCACATGTGGAGTAAATGGGTCACGCACAACTATCAAAGATGTTGAGGGAGAGGTGTGGAAAACATCCCTGCCACAGCCTACTAGCACTCCCGCCATGGCTTGAACTGTAGGTTAACGTTTACCTAGTTCGAGAGCACCCACGATGTCATGAGGGCAGACTACGACAGTCACTCATGATGATTCTAAGGGGTGTGCAATAAGGAGAGGGCCTTATTCCTTAGAGGCCCTTAGTCTCCCAAAAGTTCACCTGGCGGAGTATTGACGCCAGGGGTTTTTTATGTCTACCATGTCATTCAAGAGGCAAGTGGCACCCTTGGAGCACGTGGTGCATCCTGAAGGGCATGTCACGCAAGAAAAATGGAAAGAGGCGAGTGGCATCCTTGGAACACGTAGTTCATTCTGAAGGGAACGTCACGCAAGGGAAACAAATTAAGGCGAGTGGCACCCTTGGAGCACCTAGTGCATCCTAAAGGGAACGTCACGTTGTTGATGATAAATGAATGAACTTAGATGGTATTTATAATTATAGTTTAAATATTGCTTAGACTTGCAAGATTGATTGTATTAACGTTAAATTAGTGTGTGCATTATTGACTAATTGTAACTTTGACGTGCCCCGTTTAAAATGGAACCCATGTTAAAATAGATTGTATTCATTGAATGGTTTAGACTGGGTGATTGTTTGGGTCTGGGACGATGTCCTGTATTGTCTTGCGTCATCCCTTGTCTTCTTCCTCTTGCATTTTTTCGACCTGTTGTGGGGGCATGGCTGTGGTTTTTATTATCGGTATTTGGTTCCTAGTGCATCAGTTTGTCTAGAGTCCTCGGTCCAGATAGCTTATGTTGCTCCAATTTTATTGATGCGTCTATCACCTGGGAATGACATGATTCCTGATGACAAGATCATGGCAGGTCCTATGGGATAGCGGCGAGCGAGAACTTGGTCAGACTTGGTGCGTTCTGTGTGAGTGTTGTCAAGCATTGCCAGTTGCTTTATGGTGCATGGTTTGAATGCCTTCAGGCATTGGGTTCTTGCGCTGAGAGGTTCTAGTCCTTGTTGTTTGGATGTTGTGTCAGGATGGGAATGTTTTTCCTTAGCTTGTAGGCGTGCCGTGTTCTGTTGAGCAAGTAGTTGTTCCACCTTGTTGTTCTACACTTGATTCACCCAATTTCCCTTGTGTTAGTGAGTGGATTCATAGTTGCTCATTTTCCTGGAATGCGTGCTAGTGTTCGTCGTCAGTGGTGTGATTAAACTGTTGTCGTCGTCGCCTTGTTGCCTCTTAACTCCTAAAAAAAAAATTGTAAACAAAAAAAAATTCTTCTTCGCTTGTTGTCGTAATGATGAGGTCGTTACATATGGTATCAAAGATGGTTCAACCCTACGACTGTGGATCACCAGGCTTTCCACTGTAGTAAACCCATGGGTATTAACCCTTGCGTTAAGTAAAAACATTAAGGTGTCCTCGTGGAGATCGCATTTAGAGGGCGCCCCTAAGGGTCTAGAACACGCCCTAGCTAGTACCGTTATCATACACTGATAAGTTGAGAGAGTTGAGTTCTTGATTCCATGAGTGTGGCGGATGGTTGTGTCTTCGAGGCATGGTTGTATGGCAAGGCTTTGTGCTTCAGGATTCATGATTACGACCTCTAGAATGAAGGTGCACATGGTGGTCTTTCGACTGAAGGGGAGTGCTCTTTTATGGAAAAAGATGCTCCTGCCCATTTTGAACATGGTTATTGGCGACGTGTCATGGGAACTGTTCAAGGGACGGTTCCAGGAGAGGTATGTCTCTAAGGAATTCGTTGAGCGTCAGCTCAACGAGTTCAATGCCTTGCGACGAGGTAGTCATATGGTGCTCGAGTACGAGGCTCATTTTATGGAGCTGCTCTGGTATGCTCCTCATCTTAACACTGAGAAACTTAAGGTCAACAGGTTCATGTTCGGCCTTAATGATAACATACGTGCCAAGGAAAGGATTTTGATGCCTCAAACCTTGCATGATGTCATCCAGAAGGCCCTCATAGAAGAGGAGGATCTTATCAGTGGGGGTCAGACCAGGACTCCAACAAGACCAGTAGGGCAGGTGTCATCTGGTGCACAACAGCATCGGACACCAGCCAGACATATGCCAGGCTCATTGGAATCGCATGAGATGATACTCAACTACAAGATGAAATGGTTGATCTTGTTCAATAATGAGGGACAAAGACGTGTGATTGTAGGTCAAAAGCAAAGAGTTTCTGTGAGGTTCATCTCTTCCTTGTAGCTTCAGAAGAGCATGCACAAGGGGTGCAAGCTTTATGCAATCCTTGTGTTAAACAACAAGGGAGTAGCGGAAGGTCTAGAACACCTTCCGATGGTGAGAGAGTTCACGGACGTATTTCTGGAGGAGTTACTTGGGATTCCGCTGGAGAGGGAATTGGAGTTTACCATAGACCTAAAACCGAGGACTGAACCGATAGAGAGAACGCCTTATCGGATGTCAACAACGGATTTATAGGAGTTGAGAATGCAACTAAAGGAATTGTTGGACCTGGGATTGATACGTCCAAGTGTGTCACCGTGGGGTGCACCTGTTATTTTAATATGAAATAAGGGTGGCTCGTGCAGGCTTTGCATTGACTACTGTCAATTGAACAAGGCCACAATCAATAATCAATATCTGTTGCCTAGGATTGATGATATGTTCGATCATATGAAGGGTGCGACGATGTTCTCAAAGATCGGTTTGTGATCAGGGTACCACCAGTTATGGATTAAGGAATATGACGTCCCTAAGACCACCTTTAATATGAGGTTTGGACATTACGAGTTTATTGTTTTACAGTTGGACTAACAAACCCCCGGGGGTATTTATGAGTTTGATGAATGGGGTGTTCCGCGAGTACTTGGACAAGTTTATCCAAGTATTCATTGACGATATTTTGATTTACTCTCGGACAACGGAGGTGCATGACGAGCACTTGCGCTTGGTGCTACAGTGTCTGCGAGAGCACAAATTGTATGGGAATTTGTCCAAATGTTCATTTTATCAATCGAAGATTCACTACTTAGGGCATGTCATCTCCGGCGAAGGTATCGTCATGGATCCAGCAAAGGTCAAGGATATTATGGAATGGCCTGTGCTGACAAATGTATCGGAAGTGCGTAGCTTCATGGGTTGGGCTGGATACTATCGATGGTTCATCGAGGGATTTTAGAAGATAGGAAATCAAATAACGAAATTGCAGAAGAAGAACAAGAAGTTTGTTGGGACCGAGAAATGCGTGGAATCTTGTAGGAGGCCCAAGGAGTTGTTGAAAATGACACCGATACTAAAGGTCCCTGACATGGACATGGAATTCTTGGTATGCACTAAATCATCCAAGGAAGGCTTAGGTGGAGTCTTGATGCAAGACGGTCGAGTGATCACTTACATCTTGAGGAAACCGAGAAGGCATGAGGAGAAATATGCGACGCACGATTTGGAGTTGTTAGCCATCGCATATGCCTTGAAGGTTTGGAGACACTACCTTGTTGGATGAAAATTGAACTAAAGACTGACAACTATGGACTACAACACATATTTCCACAAAACAACTTGAATGCGCAACAATGGCGTTGGTCGGAAATGCTTAGCGAGTACGACTTCGAGATTACTTACATAAAAGGAACAGTGAATCAAGTGGCATATGCATTGAGTCGGAGACCATGCATCTCTTCGGTGTTGCCTCTTTAGAAAAATCTACATGAAAATATTCTAACTTTACAGCGTGACAATGAATGGTACAAAGAGGTCGAGGGTTTTATCAGACAAAACACAATGATGGTACCAAGGTTTGAAGGAGTTTTGTTTGATGATGATGGTTTATTGAGGTTTAAAAATTGGATTTATGTACCATCAAACGATGATTTGAGGATCTTGAACCTAAGTGAGGCTCATAGATTACTATACATGGCTCACCTGGGAGTCACGAAGATGAGGGAGGACCTTAAACCCTTATTCTTATGGAAAGGAATGAAGACCGACATAGTCAACTATGTGGCCAGATGTCTAGAATGTCCATAGGTAAAGGCTGAACCTAGACACCCAGAAGGATTACTACAACCACACGCTATTCCGGAATCAAAATGGGAGGTTATTTCGATAAATTTTATTGTTGGATTCCCACTGACGGCAAGGAGACATGACTCGATTTTTGTATTAGTAGACACTCTGACGAAGAGTGCTCACTTTATTCCTATGCGTACAATGTATCAGGCACCTGAGATAGCTAGAGTTTTCATCAGTGAGATTGTGAGGTTTCGTGGCGTGCCTAAGAGGATTATATCCGACCGAGGATCGGTGTTTACTGGACGATTTTGGAAAAGTTTCCAAGAGGCCTTGGGAACCCAACTTAACTTCAGTACCATGTATCACCCGAAGACTGATGGAAGATCGAATGAACAAACTAGACCTTGGAGGACATGCTGCGCATGTATGTGATGGACCAACAAAAGCATTGGGAAGAATTCTTGCCGCTGGTGGAATTCGCTTATAAGAACAGTTACCAAAGCACCATTAAGATGGTGCCTTTCGATTTTCTTTACAGGCGACCATGTCAGACGCCTTTGAGTTGGGATTGGCTTGAGGATAGGGTCCTGGTGGGACCAAAAGTGATCCAAGAAATGGTAGTTTAATTGCAAGCTATAATACAAATGATCAAGGAAGCGCAAGATCTACAGAAGATTTGTGTCGATTCGTGTCATGTCGACCATAGTTACGATGTGGCGATCGAGTATTCTTGCGGTTAAAACCACATAAGAGTTTGATCCAATTGGAAAAAGGGGCTAAACTATCTCCTAGGTTCGTGGAAACCTACGAGATTGTGGAAAGGAGAGGCTTGTGGCCTATTAACTAGCCTTGCCTGATTCTTGAGGCGTTTTGCATGATGTATTTGAGGCATTTTGTGGGTGTCGGATGAGGGGGTGCTCATGGCTAAGCCGATCTACATATTGGATCATCGCGTTCGACAACTACGACATCGAACAGTAGATCAGGTCAAGGTCCAGTGCGACAACTATGACCATGTCAGACGCCTTTGAGTTGGGATT
This sequence comes from Picea engelmannii, assembly GCA_009831015.1. NCBI lineage: Eukaryota > Viridiplantae > Streptophyta > Pinopsida > Pinales > Pinaceae > Picea > Picea engelmannii. The sequence goes on from ML789188.1 coordinate 285,218, forward strand.
GGCTTGACGATAGGGTCCTGGTGGGACCAAAAGCGATCCAAGAAATGGTAGTTTAATTGCAAGCTATAAGACAAAGGATCAAGGAAGCGCCAGATCTGCAGAAGATTTGTGTCGATTCACGTCATGTCGACCATAGTTACGATGTGGCGATCAAGTATTCTTGCGGTTAAAACCACATAAGAGTTTGATCCAGTTGGAAAAAGGGGCTAAACTATCTCCTAGGTTCATGGAAACCTACGAGATTGTGGAAAGGAGAGGTTTGTGGCCTATTAACTAGCCTTGCCTGATTCTTGAGGTGTTTTGCATGATGTATTTGAGGCGTTTTGTGGGTGTCGGATGAGGGGGTGCTCACGGCTAAGCTGATCTACATATTGGATCATCGCGTTCGACAACTACAACATCGAACAATAGATCAGGTCAAGGTCCAGTGCGACAACTATAGTCCACACTCGATGACCTAGGAGGACGCATATGATATGCGCCAATAGTTTCCATTTTTGTTTGATAGATAAAATTATTATACTGTGATACACATTATTTCGGCACTTATACTGTGAATCTTTGGGATGAATTTTAGACCAAGAGGGGGTGTATGTAACATCCCTCTCTGGCGCACTGAGTGAACTTATTCTTTGAGGACACATGCTCGCAAGTGATCTGGATTATTATGCTATTAAAACATTTGATTTTGATTATGAGGCGTTATGGGTTTATGACATGTTGTTTTACTGCATTGACATAGATAGGTGCTATTGACTCGGTTTTACTGAGTGTGCAGGATTTTGGACCTCGAGGATGCAGAGGCATTGATGGAACCCCTTGGACTCCGTATCGAGTCAGGGAGTGTACCATTGGGGTTTGATTGTTTTACTATGATATTAGTGCATCTAATTAGATGATATGATATGGATATATTCTGACATGATTTGTTGATGATGCACGCTAACAATAGCTTGTCGACCAGACTCACATGTGGAGTAAAGGGGTCACGAACGATTACTAGAGATGTTGAGGGAGAGGTGTGGACAACATCCCTACCATAGCCTACTAGCACTCCCATTGTGGCTCAAACTGTAGGTTAATGTTTACCTAGTTCAAGAGGACCCACAATGTCGTGAGGGAAGACTGCGACAGTTTCTCACAATGATTCTAAGGGGCACGCAATAAGGTGAGGGCCTTATTCCTTAGAGGCCCTTAGTATCCCACAAGTTCACCTGGCGGAGTATTGACTCCAGGGGTTTTTGATGTCTACCAAGTCAGTCAAGAGGCGAGTGGCACCCTTGGAGAATGTGGTGTGTCTTGAAGGGCACGTCGCACAAGAAAAATGGAAAGAGGCAAGTGGCACCCTTGGAGCACGTAGTGCGTCTTGAAGGGCACGTCGGACAAGGGAAACAAATTAAGGCGAGTGGCACGCTTGGAGAACCTAGTGCGTCCTTAAGGGCACATTGCATTGTTGATGATAAATTAATTAACTTAGATGGTATTTATAATTATAGTTTAAATATTGCTTACTTAGACTTGCAAGATTGATTGTATTAATGTTAAATTAGTGGGTGCATTATTGACTAATTGTAACTTTGACGTGCCTCATTTAGAATGGAACCCATGTTAAAATAGATTAGATTCATTGACTGGTTTAGACTGGGTGATTGGTTGGGTCAGGGATGATGTCATGTATTGGCTTGCGGTTGTCTTCTTCTTCTGGCGTTTTGTCAACCTGTTGTTGGGGTATGGGTGTGGTTTTTCTTATTGGTATTCGGTTCCTAGCACATCAGTTTGTCTAGAGTCCTCGGTTCGGATAGCTTATGTTGTGCCAAGGTTATTGATGCATCTATCACCTGAGAACGACATGATTCCTGATGATAGGATCATGACACGCCCTATGGGATAGCGGCGAGCAATAACTTGGCCAGAGTCGATGCGTTCTGTGTGAGTGTTGTCAAGCATTGCTAGTTGCTTTATGGCACATGGGTTGAATGCCTTCATGCATTGGGTTCTTGCGCCTAGAGGTTCTAGTCCTTGTTGTTTCGATGTTGTGTTGGGATGAGGATGTTTTCCCTTAGCTCTTAGGCGTGGTCGTGTTGTGTCGGGCGAGTAGTCATTCCTCCTTGTTGTTCTATGCTTGATTCACCCAGTTTCCCTTATGTTAGTGAGTGGAGTCATAGTTGTCAATTTGCTTGGAATGCATGCTAGAATTCATCTTTAGTGGTGTGATTAAAATTTTGTCATTGTCGCCTTCTTGCCTCTTAACTCCTGAAAAAAAAATTGAAAACAAAAAAAAAAGTTATTTTCTTGTTGTCGTAACGATGGGGTCGTTGCAAAATTTTTGGAGGTAAATTATTTCCCACAATACTAAATAAAATAATATGATTCTATTAATGGAATGGAATTCCTAGCTTAAAATTATTTACGATTTCCCTAATGCCATGGACACCATTCCTATTATCCCTACAGAGGATGAAGTTTTTTCTTTGAATGACATAGAGTTTTGAGTTAAGTGGCTTGCAAATGGGAAAATTAAGAACATTGAAGGATACCAATTTGAAATTTTGAAAATCAGAGGGCCTATCCTCATCCCTCACATACACAAGCTCTTCAATTTAGAATTCAAATATGGCTTCCTTGAACCATGGACAAAAAACCTCATTGTTCCTATTTTTAAAAACTAGGAGAGAAACATTGCCTCTAATTACATGACCATTATGATTAACCCAATTTTAGCCAAGCTTTATGGAATTGTTTTGGAAAATAAGATTAGCCTTAGGATCTAAAGTCATAGTAAAAGAGATAAAGGATAGGTAGGGTTTATGAGATATAATTAAACTATGGAACATATTTTTACTTTTAGGATCACTGTAGAGGAGTTCTGCAATACTAAAACCAATACCTTTTGTTATTTTGTTGACTTTAGAAAATATTTTGACATGGTTCCCAGGAAAAACATTTGGAATAGGTTGGAAAAGATAAAATTTCCTTTCGAGTTGAGGGATTCTACAATAAGGTTGTATGAGAATATTATTTCCAAGTTTAAGAACACTAAGGGTTGGTCGAAATAGATTCACTGGACGATTAGAGTCAAGAAAGGTTGTCCCTTTTCCCTTAGCCTTTTTAGCATATACATTGACAAATTAGAATATTGTTTGGAAGAAGCAGGTTGTGTCGTCCCTAATCTCAGTGGTATAGTCATCAATATTCTTCTTTATTCCGATGATATTGTTCTTATGGTGAGGAGTCCCCACAATCGTGAAAACCAACTAATAATCCTCAAGGATTTTTGTTCCAATCCAATAATACTAACAAGAATAAGGTCGTGATCATTAAATCCAATAACATCACTTATGATACCTTCGTATATGACAACAACAACTTGGAGGAAGTGACTTCATACAAATATATTGGAATCGATATTCACCACATGATCAACTGGAATCATAGCATTGAGAAAAGGATTATTGGGGGATGGGAAGCTTATTATGGTCTTGAAATCAATTGTAAATCAGTTGATCTTTGGATATGGGATAAGAAGAAACTCCTCTTTTAGACTCTTGTTACACCTGTTATTATTTATGGATGTGAAGTATGGGGATGTAGTATCCCTCGTGAATCCTTGAGAAAGATAGAGAAAATACAAAATAATTTTATAACTTACTATCTCAAAATTAAAGGAAATGCACCCTATCCCATCCTCCTCTTAGATCCAATCATTTCCCCTATTGAGAGCTTGACTATGAGTATATATCTAGTGTATAAGAACAAGTTAAACAAAATGGACGATAAGAGGATTCCTAAAATTGCTTCAAAATCTAGTCGTAACCACCATCTACTCAAGTGAGGATGGCATAAATATGCCCAGTCTTGGCTAAGCTATTGGGGAGTCATGGAAGACACCAGTTTACAGAATAATAATACTATTAAAATTATCATCAATTCAAAATTTAAGGAGAAAATGTGGTGTGATAAAGAGTTAGAGGAAAAAAGAAAATTAAGGTATTATAAGGATGTAATAAACCCTAATATATAACATCAAAAGTATCTCTCTATTTTGAAAGTGTAAAGAAAAAATAAACATTGCTAATATAAGAACAAATTCTCACAAGCTCCATAGTGAAACTGGGCGTTGGTCAATTCCTAAAATGACATAGAATGAAAGAGTGTGTCAACTTTGTGACACTGAGAAGGTTGAAGATGCAAAACACTTTCTCTTAGATTGTCCAGCCTATACCCACATTAGATCTTAATTTCAAAATATTTGTCAGAGTACCAACCTTCCTAACCTTTTAACTCAACAAAACTATGGTGATCTTGGAAAGCTTCTCTTAATTCTTTTCAAGCACATAAACAAAATTTTAAATAATTGCATGTAATCCCTTATCCTCTTAAGGTCTGATAGACCAATTCGGTATCAATGGACGTTAATCATCACCATCGTGATCATATATATATATACAATTTAATAATACTATAAATAGAGTTGGTTTTAATTTATAATACAATTTAATAACATTATAAATAAATTTGGTTTTAATTTATAATGCAATTTA
>ML789188.1:292496-308405 GCA_009831015.1 Picea engelmannii
CTACCATTTGTAGGCTTATGCTTAGATTGATGTCCTTTAAGGTTTTGAGCTAAGCTTGGAAATTTTTGTCATCCTTCTTTCTTTTTCTATCCCACCTCTTGAATCTGTTGCTCATTTATTGATGGACTTACTTGATATGTTAGGTGTGATTTTGGTTGTGTTATAGCCTCACCCTTGATAGTGTGATTGGGTAATTTTTTTTCTTGAATTCCATGCGTTGATTTTCACCTAGATTCGAGCGTTGATTCTTTTGATTTAGATATTTTATACTTTGTATTCCATGTGTTTGGTATAACTTGTGTTTATTTTCTCCATTTTAGAGCGTTTTTAAAATGCTTAGTAATTTCACCCCTTTCCTCAGAAGAAAAAACCATTGATTGTCTCGATGCAATACAAGGTTGGATTCCCAGAGCTCCGACGAATGACATTTTGTTTCTGATCCGGCCCCAGGTTTTCACACGGGAAGCACATCCTTTACTCCTACGGTGGAGTTCCTTACACTAAGATGAGGTTCTTCATATTTTCAGGGGACATAACTTGTTTATTCATGTTGTACTTCGAGAACAGAAACACCCAAAACCAGAGGGAGTTGGTCCCTAGCCTTAAGATTCTCAAATCAATAGTGAGCGCCTTCAAAAACCACTTCACCAGTTAATATACGATGTTTCCCAACACCTTCTCCTTATTTACTGCGTATTAGAGACCCTTTTTGCTATCCTTCTTTTCCTTCGATTGTGTGTTAAATATATAGTAACCTCAACAGTCTGAGAGTACACTCCTAGCTGTCCTGGCCAGCTGTACTTTCTATTCTTGTTTAGCTTGAGCCTATTTAGCTCAGCCATCTTGCATTGTACTTATCTTCTCTTCTTCATACATTCCAATATACTGTTCTATTCTTTTCTCTCTGCATTTCTCTTTGCTTCATAATTTATCATGGTATCAGAGCTTCAGCAGTAAGCCTCTTCACACAGTCTAGAGAGAAACATGATCCTCACAGCGCAGAGCTTCACGGATCTTGAGAGCATGCGACACAGTCTCTTTCACAAGGTTTGGAGAGTCTTATGTCATACTCTCGAAATATCCTCGCAGGAAACTTCGACGCGGAAGCAGACCATCTTATGTTCAAAAGATCAACGTAGGAAGCTTGCAGAGGTTGCAGAGCGTACTATGCTCGAAAGAACGAGGAAGCAGAGACTGAGAAAGAAGAAACTTTAAAGATTCTTGCATATTTTTCAATAATCGTCAAATATTGACGAAGAAGAGCTGCAGAACAAAAGAACGTTTAAAGAAATCGAAGAATTCATTCAAAATCGTTAAACATTGTTGCAGAAGGCAACATCGTTTAAAGTTTTTTGAAATTCCCTCAAATATGTCAAAGATTGAAGCAGTGAACAAAGAATCTGTGTGTTTCTTTCAAATCTTTGAAAGATTCATAGATCTTTCTCCCATAGGAGCAAAGAACGCATCTCAGGTTCAAAGAACAACTGTCGCGGCCGTAAGATTCATCCTGAGAACAGATCTGAAGCGAGAAAGCAGTTCAGAAGGGACGAGGAGAGCACAGAAAAGGCGAAAGTGCATGAGGTTTAATCCTCTACAGCACCAAGGAATTTTTGACCTATGAAGTCCTGACATCATCTATACTGTCCATCAATAGACACGTGGCGAGATCACAGCACTTCGATGACTCGCAAGGTGTAAAGGTCAGAAGATTGTCATGAGAATTCACGAATCGTGAAATTCCGAGTCATTCTGGACCGTTGGATCGTGAAATATCGTGAGCCGTCGATCTTGTCCCATCACAAAATCGGTAATCAGGAGTTGGATGCGCAAAGACGATTGCACTCCAAAAACTCTGATACGCGATATCGCGAAATCCCGAGAGGACTTGTGAGTCGTCCATCTCAGAGGACAGGTGGCAGTAGATCCAAGTGTCATCAAATCGACATTTCGGAGTTCGTGGTTTTGAAATACCGTCGCAACACAAGTTCGAAACTCGCGAAATCGTGATTCCCGAAATAGTGATTCCCGAAATAGCGATCAAATCTCAGCCGTCCATTTGATCGGACATGTGGCAGACATCGAGGAAACCGTCGACGTTTCGACATCCGAGGTTTCAAGTTGACAAAGAAGTTGTTTCAATGGAGCATCGCAAGTCGCGATATCCCTAGGTTGAATCAGGACCATCCATCTTGTGGGGATGCGTGGCATAAATCCAAGGACTCGGAAAAGTCCCAAAAGAGGAGAGTCCATTGATATACCGGGATTCGGCGTTTCACGAATCCTGAGGACAAGAAACACAAGCATTTAGGAACTGTTGATAATAGGAGGAAAGCTCTATTGTGGGGCCCAAATGATGTCATCTCGTCAAAATGAGGGATTGGGAATCTCCATGGGGAAACCCCCGAAGCAGACTTGAGTCGTCCATCTGTTAGGACATGTGGCGGAGATCAAAGAAATCGGGAAATTTCCCGAAAGGAAACCGCCATCGGTAAATCGGAGATCGGGGAATCGAGGAGTCAGAAGAACTTGTCATTAGGGTTCATGAAGTCTCGATTCGTGATATCCCGATAAGATCTGGACCGTCAGATCACATAAAGATCTGGACTTTTGAATAGTCCAAAGGCAAATTTCGCGTCTCGACAAATTGAAAGGCAAAAAAAAAGCGGGAATAGCCCATAGCGCTTTAACATCAAGGCGCGTGGTCACATTGCATGGTGACTAAGGCCAAAATTAAGGCCGATAAGCTCTTTTCGGCCATCGACAAATCGACGTTTCGGTGATCGGAGGTAAATACGAAATTTCCCTCTATTTTTTTTGCAATTTTTTTTTTTATGGCGTCGTCTAGCAATTTAGGACCAACTCAGGGTCTGATTCTTCTTGGAAAGAATTATGAGTTTTGGTCTCTACGGATGAGATCGTTATTGAAAGCACAAGAGTGTTGGGAACCAGTGGATCTTGGATATGTCAAACCAGATCCAGCATCCCTTTCTGCTATGACCAATCCGTAGCGAATTGCTCAGGCAACGCAAAGAAAACAGATAAAATAAAGCTAAATTTTGGATTCAGAATTCTGTGGATGACTCAATTTTTTCAAAAATCACAGGCGTTGGTACTTCAAAACAGGCCTGGGACATCCTTAAATATTCCTACCAAGGAAATGACAGGGTCAAAACAGTTAAACTGCAGACCTTATGGATGCAATTCGAGACTCTAAGGATGACAGAGTCTGAAAATGTGGATCAATTCATGACTAGAGTCATGGGAATCGTGAACCAGATCAGATTGATTGGTGAAACCATCACTGATCAACGAATTGTTGAGAAAATTCTCAGAATTTTACCAAAGAAATTCGAAATGGTTGTAACAACAATCCTTGAATCCAAGGATCTATCAAGATTTTCAACAGATGAATTAATTGGTTCTCTGGTGACACATGAGACCAAACTGCATCTCACAGATGAGTCAATCTCCAATGATTTCAAAACTCAATTTTCCTTCAGTAGAGGGAGAGGCAGTGGAAGAAGTAGAGGTCACCAAGGAAGAGGGAGCAATCAAAGTAACCCTCACTCCAGTGGAGGTAACAGACAACAATATCCAAATCAGAATTTCCAAGGTCAAAGACATCAGCAACAAAATCAACATCAGAATTTCCAGCCTCAAAGAGGCAGACAGAGAAGATCAAATGAAAAAACAAGCATACAATGCTATTACTCAAAAAGTATGGGCACTATGAATCTGAATGCAGGAAGAAGCAAACAAATCAGCTCTCAGGCAGAGCACATGTGTCAAATCACATGGGAGAAAACTCAGGAGGTATGTTTCTTTCGTGCCACAAAACTGAACAACAACCTACAGATCTCTGGTTGTTGGACAGTGGATGCAACAATCATATGACAGGTAACAAAGAATCACTTTCATGCATTGATTCTTCAATCTCCTCTGATATTACACTTGGAAATGATTATTTAGTCAAAGTTCAAGGAAAAGGAACTGTTCCTATTCTTACTAAAAAGAATGTAAAGAAAGACATAAACAATGTCTATCATGTTCCAGATCTGAAACATAATTTTCTAAGTGTAGGAAAACTCATTGAACATGGCTATAAGGTACTTTTTGAGGGAGCATCCTGCAAGATATTTGACAAAATCCCAAGCAGAAAATTAATTTCTGAAATCCATATGACCCCAAATAGGATGTTTCCCCTTACCTTAAGAACTGCAAATCTGAGTCAACCGTATGCACAGAGTGCATCCACATGGAATGAAACAATGGTTTGGCATACAAGATTTGGACATCTACCATTTAAGAGTCTAAGTCTTCTTCAGAAAAACTCCATGGTCAAAGTTCTACCTATCTTTAAAGAGAAAATTCCCCCATGTGAGTCATGCATACTTGGAAAACATAAGAGAACTAGTTTTCCACAGTCTTCCAATAAAGCCAAACAACATCTTGAACTTGGTCACACTGACTTATGTGGACCAATGAAAACAGAGTAAATAGGTGGTAGCTTTTACCTTCTAACGTTTATTGATGATTTCAGCAGAAAAATATGGATCTATTTTCTTAGACACAAGTCTGAAACATTTGCAAAATTCAAAGAATTCAAGGTAGAAGCTGAAAAATAGAGTGGCAAATATATCAAATAACTCAGGTCATATGGAGGAGGAGAATACAACTCCAGAGAATTTGCAAATTTCTACAAATCACAAGGCATTATCATGCAAACAACAACTAGGTATACTCCACAACAGAATGGAGTGGATGAAAGGAAAAATCAGACAATAATGAATATGGCAAGAACACTTCTTAAAGAGAAACACTTGTCAAATATGTTTTGGGTTGAAGTAGTAGCATGCTCAGTTTATCTCCTGAATATATCTCCAACCACAAGTGTAAAGATGAAAGTTCCTCAAGAAGCATGGAGTGGGACAAAGCTCAATCTAGCGCATCTAAGGACATTTGGATGCATAGCATACGCTCACATACCTTATGAATTAAGGAAGAAATTGGATGACAGAAGTGAGAAATGTATTTGCACTGGATATAGTGAAACATATAAAGCTTACCGACTTTACAATCCAATCACCAAGAAACTAATTCTCAGCAGAGATGTAAGATTTCTAGAAAATCAATTCTGGAATGATTCAGAAAATCAGCAGATGGACCGCCAAAATCCATTGCTGCCAAGATCTGAAAACACAGAAAATTTAGAACAACCAGTACCTCAAACGATTCTTCCACGACTGCAGGTACAAAGGCAACCTGAAAATTCTCAGCATAAATCAACTTCCAGCAGAGAATCATTCTCTGAACCACAAAATCAGAGAACTCGAAGTTTGATAGAAATCCATCAGCAATTGGATGACTTTGAGAAACACAACCTTTTTGATTTAATGTCATGCCAACCTACATCCTTTAAGGAAGCAGCTAAGGAGACACATTGGGTTCAAGCCATGAACCAAGAAATTGACTCCATTGAGAAGAATAAGACATGGGATCTTGTTGATTTGCCAAGTCACAAGAAGAGTATTGGTGTCAAGTGGGTTTACAAAACTAAACTCAATGAAAAAGGGAAGATTGAAAAACACAAGGCAAGACTTGTTGCCAAAGGATTCTCACAACAACCTGGTACTGATTATGGTGAAACTTTTGCTCCAGCAGCAAGATTAGACACTGTCAGAACTCTATTGGCCATAGCAGCACAACACAAATGGAAAGTTTACCAAATGGATGTCAAGTCAGCATTCCTGAATGGTTTTTTAGAAGAAGAAGTTTATGTCGATCAGCCACCTAGATTTGAAGTCCAAGAGCATCCATTCAAAGTATATCAGTTGAAGAAAGCCTTGTATGGCTTAAAGCAAGCTTCAAGAGCTTGGTACAGCATAATTGACACTTATCTGATCAAAAGTGGTTTTAGCAGAAGTCAAAATGAGCCAACTCTTTACACCGAAACAGATCAGCACGGTAAAATTTTAATTGTATGTTTATATGTTGATGACATGATCTACGCAGGAAATCTTGAGTTAACAAATTTTAAACATGCCATGCAGTCTGAGTTTGAGATGACAGATCTTGGCATAATGAAATATTTTTTAGGGATTGAGGTTAATCAATCAGCCAAAGGAATTTTTGTCTGTCAGCAAAAGTATGCAGCAGACATCATCAAAAGATTTCGCATGGAAGGATGCAATCCAGCAGAAACCCCTATACCACTAGGCACAAAATTGAGTAAGAATGATGAAGGTCCTACAGTGGATTCTACTTTATACAAAAGTTTAGTAGGCAGTTTATTGTATCTTACAGCAACTAGACCTGACATTATGTATGAAGCCAGCCTTGTTTCCAGATTCATGGAATCACCAAAAGATTCTCATTGGAAAATGGAAAAACGAATTTTGAGATATGTAGCAGGAACTCTCAATTTCGGCTTATGGTACACTAAATTTGATAGTAATCAACTCTCTGGTTACACAGACAGTGATTTTGCAGGCAACCTAGATGACAGGAAAAGCACATCTGGACATGTTTTTCAACTGGGCATGAACCTGATTTCATGGGCATCAAAGAAGCAACCAATTGTATCAATATCTTCTACAGAGGCAGAGTATGTCGCTGCTACCTCAGCTTCCTGTCAAGCAGTGTGGCTGAGACAAATATTGAAACATATCTCACATACAGAAAAGGATCCAACTCCTATTTTCTGTGACAATACTTCAGCCATTGCTTTATCCAAAAATCATGTGTTTCATAAGAAAATCAAACACATTGACACTCGTTTTCATTTCATACGCGAGCTAGTCAATAATGGTGATATTGCACTACAATTTTGTGGTTCTCGAGATCATCTTGCTGATATCTTTACAAAACCACTAGGAAAGTCAGTTTTTGATTTTCAGAGACAACACTTAGGCATAATTAGTGCTGATGTTTGTAACTGTTGATTTTAAGGGGGAGTGTTAAATATATTGTAACCTCAACAGTCTGACAGTACACTGCCAGCTGTCCTAGCCAGCTGTACTTTCTATTCTTGTTTATCTTGAGCCTATTTAGCTCAGCCATATTGCATTGTACTTATCTTCTCTTCTTCATACATTCCAATATACTGTTCTATTCTTTTCTCTCTTCATTTCTCTTTGCTTCACAATTTATCATTGTGTCGGGTGCATACTTTGAAGATCTCTGCGATGGCCCACAGATTCTGCGAATATTCTAAGTAAAGCAAACCCCTGCGACTCCAATTAACTTCTCTGCATCGATCTGTCTTGCAGAAAACCTTGGGGCATCGAATCCCAATGTTTATCCCCATTAAATACTCATTTAATTCCTTAATTATTCCCTGCAACCAAGGCTTAAGGCTTAGTGTTTTACCCGATTTCTCCCTTTTATATTGGTTATCATAAAATTTGTTTAATATTTTGTTTAAACTTGTAAGTTGGATTTATGAATTTGTGTTCTCAATAATATCAGTGTTGTGTAGTTTATCTTAGCCCTTATCAATGTATTCCTAAATGTAATTCTCTAATAATGATGAATTCTTATTAATAATTAGTTACTCAATAACGTTATAATGGTCTATCATTGAATAGGACTGGTTTAATGAATAATGTTATTATGATAATAATTGTTGAAATGATTGTTTATTCAAGTATTCATTTATTAATGGGCATAATTGTCATATGATAGGTGTAGTCTTTACATGTATGTTTATTAAATGTTTTATTGATTAATTGATAGTTGATTTATGCGCCCAATATCTTAATATGTCTCGCATGTCGTTTAGGCTTAGGTACTCATGAATAAATTCAAGGAACCCCAACATGGAATTCTCTTAGCGATGGATATATGTGAAAGAATGATAAAATAAGTAATTACATCTACTTGCGTGCCTCGATTAATGTCGAGGGATGACCAGCTAAGAATTAGATGACCGTGCACTATGATTAATGTTGATGTATGGTGAGATGTGTTAATAATTTTTTTTTGCATCCACTAAATTGATGCGTGATTGGTGGAGTAGATAGACCTTGTTGCACGCGATGAAAATAATGTAATGTATGATGGTTTAATACTATAGACTTCTTGTGTGCGATGAGAATATATCCTAATTGCGTAGGTCGTTGATTAAGTGGTTAAGGTTAGGTTTTTGGTGATGGCATTTGCATCAATTAATTGGATCCATGTTATTGTATATGGAATCTTGACGAGATGTTCTAGATGGCTATCCACGTGTTTTAATAGATGTGTAATGAAAAATAATTTGTCACCCCTTGGATGTTTAATGTTGATATATGGATAAATTAGAATTTTGATATCTCGTGCCCCTTTTTAAAAATGAATCACTTAACCTTGTGCCATTTGAAAATATGAATTTATGATTGATTAAGCATTATATCCTCTTACACCTTTAATTGATGTCAATCACTCTTGCATCATGATTAGGTGGCTATTTAATCTTGCGTCTTGAATTTATGTCGATACACGACGGATTTAGTGACTAGTTTCTCTTGTGCCTTGGATTTAATGTATGTTTGATGAATTATGTAGATGTCTTACTCTTTGGCAATGAGTATTTTATGTTGATGAACAATGGATTTAGAGGTTGAATGCTCATGTGCCTAGAAGTTAAGCAAATGTTTGTTGCTTCTAAAAATTTAAATAAGTAGATGATTGCACCTCGACTTATGTCATTGATAGATGGATTAAGTATTTAAGTTATCTTGCACTAGGGAATATGATGTTGTTAAGTAATTAGATTACCTTGCGACGTGGAATTTTGATGATGTGTAAGGGATTAATTATTTAGATTTAATTGCCCCAGGGAATCATGTTGATGTGTAATGTCTTAGTATCTAGATTTATTTCACCTTGGAATAATGTTAATGTATTGAAAGATGGTTTTACATAATAATTATTGCCACATTAAAATTTAAGGTAAGGAATGATGGATTAAGATTTTAGACTTCACGTGCCTTGGATTTGCTATGATTAATAGTTAGATTTTTTACGCACATTAATTATTGATAAGGCATGTATAATTAAGTGATTAAGATTAAACATGTGCATTGAATGTTGTATGGTATAATGTTTAGATTTTAATTTTCTTGCGCACAATGAAAATTTAAGGTAATGACTGATTGTTGGGATTTTTCTTCTAGCACGCAATGAAGGGTCAATGTATTGAATGGTTATTGGTTATTTACTTCTTTCACCAATTAAATTATTGTAACAAATGATTTCATCAATGTGTGTTTGTCATTCATGGCTATGATGTGTCAGCCTTAGCTTCGTGAATGTTGTTAATGCATTATTTTTGTTCATTCAGATAATGCACTTTTGTCAATGATGTCGCTATTAAATTGTGACTTATTTTTCCTATCGCAGCTTTAAAAGAAAAAAAAAATCATTACCTGTTTGTACGTCGCTTTGTGGTCGTAACGGCGGGGGCCGTTGCATATGGTATCAAAGCAGGTTCAACCCTATGAATGTGGATAGCCACGCCTTCCACTGAATTAATCCATTTACTTATACTCATTGCTAATTGAATTATTAAGCTATCCTTGTGGTAATACCAGTTAGGGGACGTCGTAGAAATTCGCGACGTGGTGCCAGGGGAGGAGGCACAATGCCTTTAGTGGCACCCACACCAGAGGGGTCCAACCCCCAAGGAGAAGAAAAAGCCTTGAGGATGAGAAGATTTCTAGATGGGATGCATTGGGTCTGACAAGGTCCTTCCAGGGAAATGTCAGAGGCCTTGACTAAATGACTGTGATGAAATAAGGCCAGGGAACCTGTACCCCTAAGGGTCCACAACGTGCCCAGCCAATACTGGTAGATTTCAAAAAAAATGCGGGAGGGTTAAGTTCCCAAGTCCATGAGTTCCATGGTTGGCTCAACCATCAAGGCATGGATGGAGAGCAAGGCGATGTGCTTTGCGCTTAGTGATTTCGACCTCTAGCATGAAGGTCCACATAGGTGGTCTTCAGCTAAAGGGGAGCACTCTTCTATGGAGGAAGATGCTCCTACCTTAGCTAAACATGGTCATCAAATATGTGTTAGGGGAATGGTTCGAGGAACGGTTCCAAGAGAAGTAATTGTCAGAGGAATTCATTAAGCGCCAGCTCAATGAGTTCATCTCCTTACAATAGGGTGGTCGTATGATGTCAGATTATGAGACTGGATTTATGGAGCTATTTCGGCATGCCCCACATATGAAAATGAAGAAGTTGGGGATCAACAAGTTCATGACTGACCGTAAATCCATATTTCATGCGAAGGTGAGGATCTAATGCCTCGGACTTTGCACGATGCAGTCCAGTAGGCATCTTATATAAGGAAGATTTGATTGTGGTAAATAATCGTCAGGTCGAGCACTAGTCCACTGTGATTGAGGCATTAGGTGTCATTGGCAAACAAAATTTAGTATTTGTTAGACCCCGGTGCTATGGAGAGCTCTAATTATAGTACCGCACTGAAGGTATTTGGGTAAGGGCATTCGACAAGATGAGTTTAGATTCATCGATGTGGCTTCGGGTACCAACTAGATGGTTGGAGGAAGGGGTATGAACTGTCGCATTAACCTAGGGACTAGTGCGAATCACATGATGCGATACTCAACGCTAAGATGAGGTGGTTGAGTTGGACCGACAGTGAAGGACAAAGAAGTGTGATTAGGAAGAAAACGGGGATTATCCATGAGGTTCATTTCTTACCTACAACTACAAGAGCATGCACAAGGATGCAAGTTATATACATACTTACCATCAAACGTCAAGGGCATGGAGGAAGGATTATAAGACCTTATGGTAGTATGGGAGTTTTTGGACATGATTCCCAGAATAATTACCAGGTGTGTCGCATGAAGCCAAGATGGAATTTCCCATCGACCTAAAACCTAGAACTGAACCAATGGAAAGAAATGCTTATTGGATATGGACCCCTAAGTTATGTAACATCCCTCTCTTCAATGCACTGAGAAAACTTATTATTTGAGGACACTTGCTTGCAAGTGATCCAGATTATTATACTATTGGGCATTTGATTATGATTATGAGACATTATGGATTGATGACATGTTATTTTGTTGTATTGACATAAACAGGTGCTATTGACTCGATTTTCCTGAGTGTGCAGGATTTTGGACCTCAAGGATGTAGAGGCATCGATGAAACCCCTTGGACTCATGACCGAGTCAGGGACTTGACAATTAGGGTTTGATTGTTGTATACATGACATTTGTGCATCTGATTAGATGATATGATTATGGATTTAATTTTTGACATGATTCATTGATGATGCAGGCTGACGATAGCTTGCCGACTAGACTCACATGTGGAGCATAGGGGTCACACACGACTACCATAGACGTTGAGGGAGAGGTGTGGACAGTAGCCTTGCCATAGCCTACTATCACTCTCACCGTGGCTCAAACTGTAGTTTAGCAACTACCTAGTTCGAGAAGACCCGCGATTTCGTGAGAGACGACTGCGACAGTTACTCACAATGATTCTATGGGGTGCGCAATAAGGCAGGGGCCTTATTCCTTAGAGGCCCTTAGTCTCCCATAAGATCACCTAGCAGATTATTGACTCCAAGGGTTTTTGATGTCTACCATGTCAGTCAAGAGGCGAGTGGCACCCTTGGAGCACAGACTGCATCCTTAAGGGCACATCATGCAAGAAAAATGGAAAGAGGCCAGTGGCACCCTTGGAGAACAAAGTGCATTGTAACGTCCTCCTCGCTACGACAACCATTCTAGTAACAGGTGCAATTTTTTTTTTTTTTTTTTAAGTGTGTGTGCGTGTGTAGAGGTAACAACACACTTAATTGTACGATTCCACTCGACAACCAACAAGACACAACCACGACAAGGCAAAACTGAAGGCACACAACGAGTAACTACAATAATATACAATCATAGGCCTAAGGCGCATAGCACAAACATTAAGACATACTACAGGTGCACCGTAAGAACACAGAGGGAAGAGTCCATGGTGTTAGGATTACTATTTCTGCACAGGAAAGTAGGGTGTTTAGTCTTATGTCTTCTCGAAAGAAGATTAGACAGGCTCCTGGCCGAATGCTCAGGCAGAAACTAGTAACCCAACCTAGAACAAGACGCAAGCAAGACGAACACAGCAAGACAACCCCGACATATCACAGTGACAACAAGCAATAAATGCCCCTAGACATAAGGCGTACAACTAGCGGCTGTAAGCAGGAAATGACACCAGGTGCTAAGTACAGTACAGTCACACAAGGAACAATCCAACCATAGAGTTTACTATTTCTGCACAGAAAAGAAGGGCTTTTAGTCTTATGTCTCCTCAAAAGAAGATTAGACAGGCTCCTGGCCGACTGCTCAGGTAGAAACTAGTAATCTCTATCAGGTGTGTTGCCAGAGTGGAACTCTGCCTGTAAAGGGCCCGAGACTCTTGACACGGCACCATATTCTTTACACAGAAAAATCACACACACCGACATAAACACTAAGGCTACAAGGAGGGGTCTATACCCCACCCGACATAAGCAGAATACGTGGCTAACTGATTGCAATCAAGTATGACATAAATAAGAAGAACGATTACGCCCCTTACGGAAGGCGCATGACAATGACTCTGACAACGAACACCCAAGTTCAACATTATCTAAACGAAAAACCACCCTAATATACCAACTCGGAGTAATTTATGGTACGTAAATCCAGGTTATTGCACCACATAAGTTATTAACAATAATTAAAAATTACAATAACTCTGTCATGAAACATTAACCATCTATCATTTATGTCACAATCCGGACCATGATTTTACAATTATTGTACCTCTTATATACTACAACCACTAAATTCATAATGACCTTACGATATAAAATCATTCATTAAGGTCCAATAATAATGCACTAAAACTGACATCCGATTTATAGGTAATATCAATTGAAAATAACAACATACATTATAAATTAAAATGGAAATCTAAATAAATAAAATTTTAAAATGACAACAATTAAAAGGCAATATTCGGAATGTCAACTAACCATATTAAAAGACAATAATTAAGGATAACAAGGTAATGAATATGTCAATATATAACCATTTATTTACTCTATAACCTTGCAATAACTTTTCATCACCTTACTTCATGCATTATCTAAATATTTACCTTAACCATACCCAGCAACATTAATCACATACTCATTATTCCATTAACGACAATGCATTTAAAAATTTGCACGAAAACTTACTTTCTTTAATATTAATAATCCCCTTAATGTTATTAATCCATAATCGAAAAGCAATCAAGATAACCTCCGCATACATTAACCTTCCACATTCACTATGACTACTGCATTTTATCTTCAAGGGTTTTGAAAAATAAAACCCTTGGCAATAGTGCTTGTCTTTATCTGGAGAATAATGGTTAAATCATCAAATTTTTAAACGTTATTTACATCTATGAAAAACATTTACTTCTTATACTCAAATCTGGCTATGAAAGGTTTAAATATATTATATTCATATAATGTAGATACTGTTTAGTTTTAAAAGGTGACAATGAAATATTGTTCAATTGCGTACACACGTAAGAGTTTTCTGGTGTAAGATTAATACAAGAAAATAATGTCCTTCATAAATTTCAACCATTGTTGGTATTGCCTTCTTACACAAAGAATTGATATTATATTAAGAGCTATATTTTATAATTAAATGAAATCGTTACCCTAAAACTGACGGAATCATTAAGGCTTCCAAGAGTTAGTCAGAAGGGGGAACTTAGTCAACTGGAAATGGTACATAGGAGGGAAACGTTGGTCAATGGCTACATGGTTCAGCGATAGTTAAAATGTCTGAGTCATCGACCGAAGAATAACAAGATAACATTATAATTAAGAACATGGCAGTATATAAAACAACAAATTTAAATGACAATATTGAAATGCCAAATCTCAATATAAAAAGACCATAATGAAGGGTAACGATAAATTTAAAAATCGCTATACAGAAGCAACATCATGTTACAGATTTTGGTGAAATTAAGGTTGGCAAGGTTAATTTCACTCGCAGTCATATGTAAATAAGAAAACGCATACAAAACGCCCACGAAATGATTAATTGCCACTGTAGGTAATAAAAGCGCAGACCCCAAAAGGAAAACGCACTGTGATTTCGCCCGTGATCAAGGAACGTAGACACAGAGGTAAAACGTAAGGTAATGGGACTCGGATTGGCATTCAGATTTGCATTTAGATTGGTATTCACCATTAACACGCAGACCCCAGGAGGTAAAATGAAAAGTAATGGAAGTCGGATTGGCATTCAGATTTGCGTTTAGATTGGTATTCACCATTAACACGTTGATCAAAACGCCCAGAATATTTTCAATAAGAGGCCGACCATATAAGCATTTAGCCGCAGTTCAAAACGCCCAATATATCAATTAAAAACGCAGAGATAGAACGGAGACTCAGAGCCCAAAAACGAAAATGTGGGGATGAAAGGATCAGCCTGTGGCAAAGTAAGACCATTAACAAGGATGCATCAACCGGAACAGGCTTGCTGGCAAAAAAATAACTGAAGGCGAGATAAGTTTTGATATATAAAAAGAACATAGAGACCCAACAGAACATAACAAACAGTGCCTCCGTCCCAATGAGTGCGTATGACTAGCGATAGCTCATCTTCAAGGTATTCAACCGGTTCACACGATTTACCACTGAAAATGCAGGGATTTATATTCCGCTTATATAAAAAAATTAACACAAGTAGTGCAGGGATTCTATGATTTGTTTGCTTAAAAAAAAATCAACTAAAGATGCAGGGATTCGAACTCCCGTTTCAACCATGAATTTAAACTGAAGGTGCAGGGGTTTTAATTTTCGTTTTCATACAACATTTTAACGTTGGGTGCAGGAACTCTGAAGGTTATTCAATTAAATATTTACACAGTCCCGTGCAACAATAAAACTTACACAGTCCAGATTGGTGAACAAAAAGGAAGAAATTACACGGTTCAGAATAATAACTCTAATTAGATTCGCTATCCATTACCATGCATTCTACTCTACTGGAAGTAAAAATCATACCGTTGCCTTTCGCTTGCCTCGGATGACGTCCCGTGCTCCGTGCCGCTTCCCGCACTCTGTGCCGCTCCTGCTCGTCGACCGCAGAAAGCTCACCGGTACCTCCTAGCCAATCGCTAGGGGTACTCTGCTTCCCCCTTAGCCCCCCGAGCCGCAAAGGGGCCACACCAGATCCAGAGATAATACTAGCTTCTCATCTCGCCTCCAAGGCGGAGCTACCACTCCAATACAACTGAGATAAACCCAACTCCTCACAAGCAATCCGTCAAGCCACAATCCGACAGTGTAACGTTACGCTCACCGTTCATCCTTTCTTCCTTCTTTTCCCCTTCTTTTATAGAAATTTGAGACCCACCTACTTTCCTAAATCATTATTAATTACATTTTTATGACAAACCTCTAAAAATTGAATGTCGTCCAAGTGTCACTAATCCCCACGGTTCTCCAAAAATTCATTTCTTTTTAATAATTAAAACACTCAATTCCCTCACTCCCCCCAAAAATCGCTCCTTAAATTACGCCTAGGGTTCCTAGATCCTCTCTCATGCTTTTAATAACTTTCCTAAAACGAAGTTGTTGATTTTTAGTAACTCCTTAATTGTTGATTCCTTTTAGCTTTTTACCCTAGGTCTCCTACTTTCCATTATTAATTTTCCTTTATTTCTTTTTTTTATTTCTCTCTTTTTATTATTATATATATATATTTTATTTTTCTTTTGTTAAACCCAAAATGATAAATGCGCTTAATAGTCTTTTCAATATATAATTTGAAATCCTAAATTTTTTTAGACTCCCACTCTTTAATAATTTTAATTCTTCTTTAAAATTTAAAAA
>ML789188.1:319541-336095 GCA_009831015.1 Picea engelmannii
GTGTATCCTCCATTGTAGGGTGTTGACCCTGGTTCTGTTAGGAGGGGTGGAGGTGTTTCCCACCGTGTATCCTCCATTGTAGGGTGGGCCATCGTAGGGGTGGACCCTAGATCTGATTAGGAGGGGTGGAGGCATTTCCCACCATGTATCCTCTGAAACCTGAAGTCCTGGGAGGATGGTGTTGGTTCATGCTCCCCAAGACGTGTGATGAGGACTGTCAGTTGCCTTCTAGGGAAGCTTGGTCGAGATAGCGACACTTCCACTTACGGGTTCTATTTGGAGTTAGGTCAGTATAGCTGACGCTCCAAGATAGTCTAGAAGAGGACAGTTAGGAATGGAGTTGGAAGTAGGTTAGGGAGGAAGGATGAGTAGAATAGTTGAGACCATATGGAGATCTATCTTGTGGTGGGATTTGATGAAGAAAAATATGTATATATGAATATTCATTATTATGTAACTAAACCATAGATGTTTAAAATAAATTATTGAACCAGACAATTATAATTAAGACAATTTATCACATAATTAATTGATTGTTGTCTTTTATAAGAGACTAGCCTTGCTGATTGGATTGAATGCATACCTAAATTATTAAAGGATGACAATTTGACTATTAGTATGTGCACAAGATTTGCATGTACTAGCTACACATGCATTACTTGTACATATACACTAGTATGTATGAACTTCCTTGACTTACTTATTGATAGTGTCAGTCACTTGTTGTGAATGTGTGAACCATGCTCTTTCCCTTTGTACCATCAGATCCCTTAACTTTGGGATGAAGTTTCTTGAAGGGTGGGTGTATGTAACGACCCTAACTAAATAAATATTTAAAGACTGTAAAGTAAAATTTATTAAAGAAAATAATCATGATTAATTAAGTAATACTATAACTACAGATCGTATTTAATGACCTGAGAAATAAATCTTGAGAAATCACTGAGAAACATTATAAAATGGTTGCGTATGCAGGAGGGGAGAGCTATGAATCCTGAGAAGATAAAACATTAAAGGAAAGGTATGGGACCTGCACGGAGGGTGGTTGGAGGAGTAACTGCGTGAGTCAGTGAAGGAGGAATAAGGAAAGGGGAAATCTTGTCGAGAGGGGGATAATCGACAGAGGAGAGATTTTACAGAGGACTTTTGGGGCTCACTGAGAGCGGAGAGATTTACTGTGACATTGGTGCTCAGATTGAGGCAAGAGATTTGCTGACTGTGACTTTGGACCAGTTGAGCCGCCGAGTTATTGGAAGTTTTGGGCACGGAGGGCCAGGATATCCGTAGATATCCTAGAGCTAGGTCATTTTCCTAGTTGGCAGGGTGGACATTAGTTTTGGGCAGTTATTTTCCTGTTTGTGGCAGGGTTGATCTATGTAGCGGGGAGCAGAAAGGAAGCAGCAAGGAAAATAGGCAACATAAATTAGCATCAGATCCAGGTACTTGTCAAGTTATGTATTTATTTCATTCTGTCATGAATTTAGTATTTATTGATAAATCTAAGTTACTGAAGTTGCTGTTATAAAAGTCAATATCATGCTATTAAGTTTTGTTTCAGTTTACTTTCATAAAATGTTTAGGAAAATTAATGATGTTTAGAAATATATGGGCATTACACTAAACCCATAAAACTACGCACTTCTGTGACATTCGTTGGCACAGGCCATTCCATAATAGTCTCAACCTTGGCTGGATCCACGGCGATACCTTCACCGGAGATGACATGCCCTAAGTAGTGAATCCTCAATTGATAAAAAGAGCATTTGGACAACTTCCCATATAATTTGTGTTCTCATAAACATTGTAGTACCAAGCGCAAGTGCTCGTCATGCTCCTCCATCGTCCGAGAGTAGATTATAATATCGTCAATGAATACTTGGATGAACTTGTCCAAGTACTCGTGGAACACCCCATTCATCAAGCTCATAAATACCCCTGGGGCGTTTGTCAGTCCAAACGGTAAAACAGTAAATTCGTAATGTCCAAATCTTGTCTTAAAGGTGGTCTTAGGGACATCATCCTCCTTGATCTGTAACTGGTGATACCCTGATCGCAAATCGATCTTGGAGAACACCGTCGCACCCTTCATTTCATCAAACAGATCATCAATTATTGGCAAGGGATACTGATTCTTGATCGTATCCTTGTTCAGTTGATGGTAGTTAATGCAAAGCCTCCACGATCCGTCCTTCTTCCGAATAAAAATAACTGGTGCACCCCACGGTGACACACTAGGGCGTATCAGTCCCAGGTCTAACAACTCCTTCAGTTGCATTTTCATCTCTTGCAACTCCGGGGTCGACATCTGATAAGGCATTCTCGCTATCGGTTCAGTCCCCAGTTTCAGGTCTATAGTAAACTCCAATTCTCTTTCTGGTGGCATCCCAGGCAACTCCTCTGGAAATACATCCGCAAACTCCTTCACCACCGGAAGGTGTTCTAGACCTTCTACTACTCCCTTTTCATTTAGCGCAAGGATCGCATAAATATTGCACCCCTTGCGCATACTCTTCCGTAACTGTAAGGAAGAGATGAACCTCAGGGATACTCCCTGGTTCTGTCCTACTATCACACGTCTCTATCCTTCATCATTGACTAATCTCAATCGTTTCGTCTTACAGTTGAGTATCGCCTCATGTGATTCCAACCAATCCATGCCGATCACAACATCATAAGATCCTAAGATCATGACGTACAAGTTGACCCTCGTGACAAAATCTCCTAGGTTAAGGGCACAACCCGTAACCTTTCCTCTGACCTTCTGTTTGGCTCCCGAAGCCATCTCCATGAAGCTAAACTCGTCCTGTTCGACTGCCTTGACCTTAATCCTTTTTAGCATTGCACTAGAAATGAAACTCTCAGTAGCACCAGGGTCTATCAAAATACTAAGGGTCTGGTCAGCGACGGTACTTGTCGTCTCGAGCACAATCGACTGTTGTTCTGCCTGGCGGTTATTCACCGCTGCGTGAATCCGGTGGGCCTTGCCCATATCTCCCACTGTAGTGGGTCCGGCTGATCCGGAAGCTCTGGTCCTCTCCACAGGACAATCGCGCTGGTAGTGTGGCTCCCCACACATCCAACACCCCTTCTTCGGCCCAGTAGTCCTGGTACCCGAAGTAGAAGAGGACGGCCCACTGGCCTGGAAACCTGGTTTATTCTGCTGAATAGGCCTAAAATTCTGTTGCTGCGGGCGACGCTGCAGTCCTCGGTAAGGTGTCCGCTGTTGAGGCGACGGTCGTCATGGTGTAGCAAAAGTGGATCCCCTCTAGAAGCCACGATACCCTAGCGTGTGTCTCGCTGGTGTCTTCTGCTGCGGCGTACCAGATGAACCCTGCCCTGCAGGTCTCGCTGGAGTCCTGGTATGACCCCCACTGATAAGCTCCTCCTCTGCTATGAGGGCCTTTTGGACAACATCGTGCAAGGTTTGAGGCATCAAGATCCTAACCTTCGTACGCAGGCTGTCGTTAAGGCCAAACATGAACATGTTGACCTTGAGCTTCTCAGTGTTCAGGTGCGGAGCATACCGGAGCAGCTCCATAAAACGTGCCTTGTACTCGGGCACTGTACGACCTCCCTATCGTAAGGCATTGAACTCATTGAGATGACGCTCAATGAATTCCTTAGAAATATACCTCTCTCGAAATCATTCCTCGAACAGTTCCCATGACATGTCTTCAACGGCCATGTTTAGCTGCAGCAGGAGCGTCTTCCACCATAGAAGAGCGCTCCCCTTCAGTTGAAAGACCGCCATGCGAACCTTCATGTTGGAGGTATAATCGTGAAGTGCGAAGCACATTGCCATATTCTCCAACCATGCCTCAACGGCTGCGCCGTCCAGGGCACCAAAGAACTTGGGAAATTTCACCTTCTCGAGTTCATGGTGAATGCTACCAGTAACGGCCGGTGCGCGCGGAAGAACCTCAGCAGGTGCCAGCACCTTGGCCTCATCTTTGTCCAATCGGCTGATAAGTGCCTCGGACATGCGCTGAAAATATCTCATCATCCCCACAACATCGGCAACTGCGATCTGCTCCTGTCCAAGGACCTGCTCGCCTCCCTAGGGGTTAGACCCCTCAGGCGTGGATGTTGCGGGAGGCGCACGCCTCCTCCCCTAGCACCCCGTCGTCTGCCTCCGCGGCGTTCTCTAACCATGATTACCTGCACACACACAATCAACTCGATCAGCAACAAAATAATCAAACATAATCATGTCAACGGAAGCCATAGCGAATCCCAAGTCGTGGATCGAACCCGCTCTGATACCATATGTAACGTCCTCCTCGTTACGACAACCGTTCTAGTAACAGGTGCAAATTTTTTTATTTTTTTTTTAAAGTGTGTGCACGCGTGTAGAAGTAACAACACACTTAACTGTATGACGCCACTCGACAACCAACAAGACGCAACCACGACAATGTAAAACTGAAGGCACACAACGAGTGACTGCAAAAATATACGATCATAGGCCTAAGGCGCACAACACAAACATTAAGACATACCGGGGGTGCACTGTAAGAACATAGAGGGAAGAGTCCATGGTGTTAGGGTTACTATTTCTGCACAGGAAAGAAGGGTGTTTAGTCTTATGTCTTCTCTAAAGAAGATTAGATAGGCTCCTGGTCGACTGCTAAGGCAGAAACTAGTAACCTGACCTAGAACAAGACGCAAGCAAGATGAACACAACAAGACGACCCCGACATATCACAGTGACAACAAGCAATAAATGCCCCTAGACATAAGGCGTACAACTAGCACTTGTAAGCAGGAAACGACACCAGGTGCTAAGTACAGTACAGTCACACAAGGAAGAATCCAACCGTAGAGTTTACTATTTCTGCACAGAAAAGCAGGGCTTTTAGTCTTATGTCTCCTCGAAAAAAGATTAGACAGGCTCATGGCCGACTTCTCAGGCAGAAACTAGTAATCTTTGTCGGGTGTGTCGCAAGAGTGGAACCCTGCCTGTAAAGGGCCCGAGACTCTTGACACGACACCGAATTCTTTACACAGAAAAATCACACACACCGACATAAACACTAAGTCTACAAGGAGGGGTCTATACCCCGCCCGACATAAGCAGACTACACGACTAACTGATTGCAATCAAGTACGACATAAATAAGAAGAACGATTACGCCCCTTATGGAAGGCGTGTGACAAGGACTCTAACAACGAACACCCAAGTTCAACATTATCTAAACGAACAACCACCCTAATATACCAACTCGGAGTAATTTATGGTACGTAAATCCAGGTTATTGCACCACATAAGTTATTAACAATAATTAAAAATTACAATAACTCTGTCATGAAACATTAACCATCTATCATTTATGTCACAATCTGGACCATGATTTTACAATTATCGTACCTCTTATATACTACAACCACTAAATTCATAATGACCTTACGAGATAAAATCATTCACTAAGGTCCAATAATAATGCACTAAAACTGACATCAGATTTATAGGTAATATCAATTGAAAATAATAACATACATTATAAATTAAAATGGCAATCTAAATAAATAAAAATTTTAAATGACAACAATTAAAAGGCAATATTCAGAATGTCAACTAACCATATTAAAAGACAATAATTAAGGATAACAAGGTAATGAATATGTCAATATATAGCCATTTATTTACTCTATAACCTTGCAATAACTTTTCATCACCTTACTTCATGCATTATTTAAATATTTACCTTAACCATACTCAGCAACGTTAATCACATACTCATTATTCCATTAACAACAATGCATTTAAAAATTTGCAAGAAAACTTACTTGCTCTAATATTAATAATCCCCTTAATGTTATTAATCCATAATCGAAAAGCAATCAAGATAACCTCCGCATACATTAACCTTCCACATTCACTATGACTACTGCATTTTATCTTCAAGGTTTTTGAAAAATAAAACCCTTGGTAATAGTGCTTGTCTTTATTTGGAGAATAATGGTTAAATCATCAAATTTTTAAATGTTATTTACATCTATGGAAAACATTTACTTCTTATACTCAAATATGGCTATGAAAGGTTTAAATATATTATATTCATATAATGTAGATACTGTTTAGTTTTAAAAGGTGACAATAAAATATTGTTCAATTGCGTACACACGTAAGAGTTTTCTAGTGTAAGATTAATACAAGAGAATAATGTCCTTCATAAATTTCAACCATTGTTGGTATTGCCTTCTTACACAAAGAATTGATATTATATTAAGAGCTATATTTTATAATTAAATGAAACCGTTACCCTAAAACTGACAGAATCATTAAGGCTGCCAAGAGTTAGTCAGAAGGGGAAACTTAGTCAACTGGAAATGGTACACAGGAGGGAAACGTTGGTCAATGGCTACATGGTTCGACGATAGTTAAAATGTCTGAGTCATCGACTGGAGAATAACAAGATAACATTCTAATTAAGAACATGGTAGTATATAAAATAACAAATTTAAATGACAATATTGAAATGCCAAATCTCAATATAAAAAGACCATAATGAAGGGTAATGATAAATTTAAAAATCACTATACAGAAGCAACATCATGTTACAGATTTTGGTGACATTAAGGATGGCAAGGTTAATTTCACTCACAGTCATAGGTAAATAAGAAAACGCATACAAAACGCCCATGAAATGATTAATTTCCACTGTAGGTAATAAAAGCACAGACCCCAAAAGGAAAATGCACTGTGATTTCGCCCATGATGGAGGAACGCAGACACAGAGGTAAAACGAAAGGTAATGGGACTCAGATTGGCATTCAGATTTGCATTTAGATTGGTATCCACCATTAACACGGAGACCCCAGGAGGTAAAAAAAAAAGTAATGGAAATTGGATTGGCATTCAGATTTTCCTTTAGATTGGTATTCACCATTAACAAGCCGATCAAAACACCCAGAATATTTTCAGTAAGACGCCAACCATATAAGAATTTAGCCATAGTTCAAAACACCCAATATATCAATTAAAAACACAAAGATAGAACAGAGACTCGGAGCCCAAAAACGAAAACGTGGGGATGAAAGGATCAGCGCGTGGCGGAGTAAGACCATTAACAAGGATGCATCAACTGGAACAGGCTTGCTGGCAAAAAAATAACTGAAGGCGAGATAAGTTTTGATATATAACAACAACATAGCGACCCAACAGAACATAACAAACAGTGCCTCCATCCCAATGAGTGCGTATGACCAGCGATAGCTCATCTTCAAGGGATTCAACCGGTTCACACGATTTACCACTGAAAATGAAGGGATTTATATTCTTCTTATATAAAAGAATTAACACAAGTAGTGCAGGGATTCTATGATTTGTTTGCTTAAAAAAAAAATCAGCTGAATATGCAGGGATTCGAACTCCCGTTTCAACCACGAATTTAAACTGAAGGTGCAGGGGTTTTAATTTTCGTTTTCAGACAACATTTTAATGCTGGGTGCAGGAACTCTGAAGGTTATTCAATTAAAGATTTACACAGTCCCGCGCAACAATAAAACTTACACAGTCCAGATTGGTGAACAAAAAGGAAGCAATTACATGGTTCAGAATAATAACGCTAATTATATTCACTAGCCATTACCATGCATTCTACTCTAATGGAAGTAAAAATCATACCGTTGCCTTTCGCTTGCCTCAGATGACGTCCCGTGCTTCGTGCCGCTTCCCGCGCTCCGTGCCGCTCCTGCTCGCCAACCGCAGAAAGCTCACCGGTACCTCCCAGCCAATCACTAGGGGTACTCTGCTTCCCCCTTAGCCCCCCGAGCCGCAAAGGGGCCACACCAGATCCAGAGATAAGACTGGCTTCTCAGCTTGCCTCCAAGGCGGAGCTACCACTCCAATACAGCTGAGATAAACCCAACTCCTCACAAGCAATCCGTCAAGCCACAATTCGGCAGCGTAACGTTACGCTCACCGTTCATCCTTTCTTCCTTCTTTTCCCCTTCTTTTATAGAAATTTTAGACCCACCTACTTTCCTAAATCATTATTAATTACATTTTTATGACAAACCTCTAAAAATTCACTGCCGTCCAAGTGTCACTAATCCCCACGGTTCTCCAAAAATTCATTTCTTTTTAATAATTAAAAGACTCAATTCCCTCACTCCCCCCAAAAATCGCTCTTTAAATTACTCCTAGGGTTCCTAGATCCCCTCTCATGCTTTTAATAACTTTCCTAAAATGAAGTTGTTGATTTTTAGTAACTCCTTAATTGCTGATTCCTTTTAGATTTTTACCCTAGGTCTCCTACTTTCCATTATTAAGTTTCCTTTATTTCTTTTTTTTATTTCTCTCTTGTTATTATTATATTTTTTATTTTTATTTATTTTTGTTAAACCCAAAATGATAAATGCGCTTAATAGTCTTTTCAATATATAATTTGAAATCC
Source organism: Picea engelmannii (assembly GCA_009831015.1). NCBI lineage: Eukaryota > Viridiplantae > Streptophyta > Pinopsida > Pinales > Pinaceae > Picea > Picea engelmannii. The sequence continues at coordinate 327,941 of ML789188.1, forward strand.
TAAATTTTTTTATACTCCCACTCTTTAATAATTTTAATTCTTCTTTAAAATTTAAAAACCTTGGGTTTCAATTAATTTATCCCCCTCATTAATTTTACCCCCCCCCCCNGACTTTAACTAACACATAGGAAGGTTTTAGTTACGCCCTTATGTTTATTCTTGTAGGATCTTTTCTTAGGGCTTATCAGGATTTTATCTTTGAGATGTTTTAAATTTAGGTTTAGATTGAGTTAGGCGACAGTTCATTAGGGGAGTCATTTTAATAATTTTATCAGGCATTAAGGTCTTAGAGTCATCTAGGTTGTCTCATCATCATCATCAATGCGACGTGCCCTTCAGGATGCACTACGTGCTCCAAGGGTGCCACTTGCCTCGTTTGCTTCTGTTGTGCAACGTGCCCTTCAGGATGCACCACGTGCTCCAAGGGTGCCACTCGCTGACTTGTATTTCTTTGCGCGACGTGCCCTTCAGGATGCACCGCGTGCTCCAAGGGTGCCACTCGCTAACTTGATAGATTGGTAGATATCTATAACCCCTGGAGTCAACACTCTGCTAGGTGAACTTGTGGGAGACTATGGGATCTAAGGAATAAGGTCCCCACATTATTGCGCTCCCCTTAAAATCATCATGAGTGACTGTCCCAGTCTTCCCTCATGGCATCGTGGGTCCTCTCGAACTAGGTAATCGTTAACCTACAGTTTGAGCCACAGTGGGAGTGCTCGCAGGCTGTGGCAGGGCTGTTGTCCACACCTCTCCCTCAAATTCTCTGGAAATCATGTGTGGCCCCTTTACTCCATATGTGAGTCTTGGTCGGCAATCTATCGTCAGCTTGCATCATCAACCATCATGTCAGATCATGTCAACAACATATCATAAAATCAATAGCATATCATCAAAACAAAGCAATATCACCGTAAATGAAATAACCCAAATAGCCCACTCCCTGACTCAATCCGGAGTCCAAGGGAGTTCCACCGATGCCTATGCATCCTCAAGGTCCGAAGCCCTGCACACTCAATGAAACTGAGTCAGCAGCACCTGTCTACATCAAAGTAGTAAAAACATCCTATCCTCTAACTTAACGCATCATAATGAAGGAAAATGTTTTATCATCATAAAAATCCAGATCACTTGCGAGAAAGTGTCCTCAAAGAATAAGTTTGTAAGTGCGCCAGAGCGGGATGTTACATGCATACTGAAGGGAACGTCTTGCAAGAAAAATAGAATGAGGCGAGTGACACCCTTGGAGCACGAAGTGCGTCCTGAAGGGCACGTCGCACAAGGGAAACATAATGAGGCGAGTGGCACCCTTGGAGAACCTAGTGCATCCTGAAGGGAACATCATGTTGTTAATTAATAAATTGATAAACCTAGATGGCCTTAAGATGAATAACGTGATAAGAAAGATTTAAAGCAATTTCCCTAATAAAATGTCGCCCAGCCTAGGAAAATAATGTCTAGGTCTAAGTTATACTTGTGATAACTTTTTTTTATCTATTTATAAAAATAAATAAATAAAATGATAATGATAATCATCATTAATCATGTGACGAGAAGGGGGTAAGTAATTCAATTAATTTATAAAAATATTTTGGGGGATAAAATTTAAAAACGGTGAAAAAAGGGAAATAATTGTTTTATCACATATGCTAATTAAAAATTTATTAATTAAAATGGAAAAGGGGAAAAAAGATAATTTTCTACACTTTCCAATTTGAGTTTTAAATGAAAAGGGAAAGGGCGAAATTTAAAAGAGTTAGGAAACTAGGAAAAAGAGGGAAACATAAAAAGAAAGGGGAAACGCAAGAAAAAAGCAGAAAGACTAACTTAGTAAGGTACCTAGCATTTAAGAACTTTCTCAATTGAAATCAACTAGTGAATTAGTAAGGGGGTAAGTCATTAAATTGTGTAAGGGAATATGGGGACACCTGGGAGCGATTCTACGAATGCTTTTAGGTGGGTGAGGGAAATAGGAGTAATTAATTAATTAATGAAATTAATTTATGGTGCAATGAATGGGATGGGTGACACTTGTACGGGGAGGATTTTTATGAATTAAATTATTGAACAATAAATTAAATGAGATTTTGGGAAATTAAAAGACTTAGAAACTCTATATAAAGGAGGGAGGAGAAGGATGATGGATCTATTCTGTTATGCGTAACGTTACGTTGCAAAATTTTAGACTTGAATAACTTAGCTTGTGGAAGTTGGGATACCCATCTCAGTGAGGAGTGGTAGCTCGGCCTTGCAAGGAAGGTTGGGAGCTAGCTACTCTTTGGTTTAGTGTGCATGGTCCCTTTACGGCTCGGGGCGATAAGGGGGAAGAAGAGTACCCCTAGCGTTGGTTGGGAGGTATCGGTGAAGTCTCATCGATCGACAAGCGAGAGATGCACGGAGCGTGCGAGATAACAACTCAGACAGAATGACTTAGGCTATGGTACGCTTACTTGATTCTACATGGTAGATTCTTATTATACCTCATGCTTTCAATTCTGTATTTTTAATTGGGTAAAGAAAATGTTTGACTAATCATTTTAATTGATAACCTAATTTCCCCATAGCCTTAAGGTCACTGTTGATTGATTCCCTTGGCTTTTGATTCCCTACATGTCGTTACCATCCTATGTTTTTATTGATTTGTGATGAGTTTTCTCTTTATATTTCTCCCTCGTCCCTAGGTCATTAGTCCTCGCTTGAGAAGTCATCTAGGAGCCGGATCGACGGTTGTCACTTCGGTGTTAATAGACCTATAGATCCTAACACCCTTCTTTTATGTGTGTGGATGATAAGCGAAGGATACTTCTTCCCAACCATCTTCCCCTGTTGATTGATGGTAATTGCGCCTTCTGGCGATTGAGTACCTCTACGTCTAATTTCCTAAACTCCGAAAACTCTTGCACCTCCTTGAAGGATTATCCATGTTTTTCCTTGATTGATAACCTCTAAGTTGAAGGCCCAATCTCCATGTTTTTGTATCCTGAATGTGTTTCATTTCCAGATAAATATTGCTTTGCGTTTTTATATATTGAATGCAGTTCATTTCCGAATATATATTGCTCTACGCTTGTGTGTCTTGAATGCATTTCATTGCTGGATATTTTCTCTACGTTTTTGTATCTGGAAGGTGTTTCATTGCTGGATATTTTCTCTGTGCTTTTATATCTTGAATGTGTTTCACTGCCGGATAGATATTGCTATGCATTTGGTATCTTGAATGCATTTAATTGCTAGATATTCTATGCATTTATTTACCTCCGCACTCTAACATTTGAAGATGATTGAGACTGCATTTTTCACCACTAGTTAAGACTGCGATTTTTCCATTTCTAGACTGCAATCGTTGCTTGATTAAGAATTCTTTTCGTTTGTTTGCCTGGTGATTTTTCCACTTCTTAGGATGCATTTCATTTGATTTGGGAGCGAAATTTTTTTCGACGAATTTATATTTCTGGTCAAATTTTGTTTAGATTTCTAGGTAACCTGACAAGCTACACACATTCCGTTTTTTGACAGCCAATGTATAATTGATTAAAACGAATTATAATTTTGGTCATATTTTGTTTAGATTGTTAGGTGACCTGACAAGCTACACTCATCTCATTTTTGATAGCCAATGTATAATTGATTAAAACAAATTATAATTCTGGTAAGATTCTGTTTAGCTTTCCAAGTGGCCTGAAAAGCTACACTCATTTCGTTTTTGACAGCCAATGTATAATTTTTTAAAACGAATTATAATTCTGGTTAGATTTTGTTTAGATTTCCAGGAGACCTAACAAGCTACACTCATTTCGTTTTTGACAACCAATGTATAATTGATTAAAACAAAATATAATTATGGTCAGATTTCATTTAGATTGTCAGGTTACCTGACAAGCTACACTCATTTCATTTTTGAAAGACAATGTATTATTGATTAAAACAGATTATATTTCTAGTCATATTTTGTTTAGATTGTAGGTGACCTGACAAGCTATAGTCATTTCCTTTTTGACAGCCAATGTATAATTTATTAAAATGAATTTTATTACTGGTCATATTTTATTAGATTGCTAGGTGACTTGTCAATGTATGAGAAATCCAATTTTAATTTGACAGCCAATGTATAACCTTGATTAAAACACATTATATATTCTGGTCATTTTTATTTTAGATTGCGAGGTGACTTATCAAGCTACACACATTCCATTTTCTTTTAATTGATAGCCCATGTATAATTTACATAGTAGTTGTACAACCATGGTAAATTATATTTACTTTATACAACAATTTATTAGCATTTTTGTAGACAGCCTCTTCATGTGAATAGACAACCTTTAATTTATGTTGACCAAACTTGTCCATTAGTTTTAATATTGATTAAACTAGACTTGTCATAAGATTGAAAATTAATGACTAAATTGTAATGTATACTTGACGATTGAATTGTATTTAATGTTATTTAGATTGTAAATTTATGACCAAATTGTAATTTAGACTTGTTGAAATTGATTGTATTTAATGTGAAATTAGATTGTAAATTAAAGACTAACTTATAATTTAGACTTGCTAAATTTAGATTGGTAATCAATGTTAAAACGAATTGTAATTATTGACTAGTTTATACTTGAGGAATGGTGGGGTTGCTCGCGAAGTCGTGTTTTAGCTTGTGCTTCCATAGAATGACCGCATGTCATGTCTTTTCGACCGATTGCTTGGGATGTGGGCATAGTATCCTTATCAGTTGTTTCGGCTCCTAGCGCGCTAATTTTTTTTATTCCTTGGTCCCGTTAGGTTATGTTGTAGCACTAGGGTTATTTTCGTGCCTATCACCTGGGAATGGCATGATTCCTGATGAGGGGATCATTGTGCACCCTATTTGATAGGGGCGATTGATAACTTGGTTAGGGTCTGTAATTCCCATAGTGGGTTTTGTTGAACTTGTAAGTTCATTGATGGTGCTTGGGTTGCAATGCCTTCATGACTTTGGTTGTGCGCCATCGAGGTTATAGTTACCTGGTTGTCGAGGCTATTCTTTTGGGATGGGGGTCTTGTCCCTTAGCTTGTAGGCGAGGTCATGTTGTGTCGGGCGGGTAGTTGTTTCTCCTTGTTGTTTTACGCATGTTTCACCCAATTTCCCTTGTGCCAGTTCGTGGAGTCATAGTAGTTTGTTTCCTGATCGATGTGTGTGCGTTCTTCTTCTAGGCTTGGTTAACTGTGTCATTCTTTCCTTCTTTCCAAAAAATTAAAAAAAAAAAATATTGCACCTTGCTTCTCTTGTAGTCGTAATGATTCGGACATTACATATGGTATCAGAGCAAGGTTCAACTCACAGCTTGGGAACACTCTGTCTTTCATTGATATGATATTTGATTATAATGTTGCTAATTAAGTTGACTTGTATTCATGTAGGTAATCATGGTTAGAGGATGTTGTAGACACAGACGGTGGGGTGCTAGGTTAGGAGGCGCGACGCCTCCAACAACATTCATGCCTGAGGGGTCTAACCCCCAGGGAGACGAATATGTTGTCGGAGAGGACCAGATAGCGATGGGTGATGTTGTTTGGTTGATGAGATATTTTCAGCGCATGTCTAAGGCACTGATCAGCCGTTTGGACAGAGATGAGGCCAGGGCACCGGCACCCCCTGAGGGTCCACTCCGCTCTTCGGTTGGTACTGGTAGCATTCACCTTGAACTCGAGAAGGTCAAATTTCCTGAGTTCTTTGGTACCCAGGACGACGCATCTGCCGAGGCATGGTTGGAGAATATGGCGATGTGCTTTTCACTTCGTGACTATACCTCCAACATGAAGGTCCGCATGGTGGTCTTTCAACTGAAGGGGAGAGCTCTTCTATGGTGGAAGATGCTCCTACCACAACTGAACATGGTCGTCGAAGATGTTTCATGGGAACTATTCGAGAAACGGTTTTGAGAGAGGTACCTATCAGAGGAATTAATTGAGTGTCAACTCAAGGAGTGCAATGCCTTATGACATAGCGGTCGTATGGTACCCGAGGATGAGGTCTATTTTATGGAGTTGCTTCAGTATGGTCCACATCTTAATACTGAGAAACTTAAGGTCAATAAGTTTGTGTTCAGCCTTAATGGCAGCATGCGTGCAAAGGTTAGGATTATGATGCCTCAAAACTTGCATGATGTCATCCAGAAGGCCCTCATAGCAAAGGAGGAGATTGTTATTGGGGGTCAAAGAAGGACTCCAGTGAGACTGATAGGGCAGGTGTCATATGGTGTGCAGCAACATCAGACACCAACCATACATACGCTTGGATATCGTGGCTTCCAGAGAGGGTCCACTTTCACTACACCTCAGCGACCGACACCTCAGTAGTAGACACCTTATCGGGGACCATAAAATCAACAATAGCATCGACTGTAGCAATAGAAGTTTAGGCCTATTCAGCAGAACAAACTAGGATTCCAGGACGGTGGGCCATCATCTTCTACTTCGGGTACTGGGAGTACTGGATCGAATAAGGGGTGTTGGACATGTGGGGAGCCACACTACTAGCGTGACTTCCCAGTGGAGAAGACTAGATCATCTGGATCAACCCGACCCACTACCGTGGGAGATTTGGGCAAGGCCCATCAAATTCATGCAACAGTGAATAACCACCAAGCAGACCAAACCCTTAGCATTTTGATAGATCACAGTGCTACCGAGGGTTTCATTTCTAGTGCAATGCTAAAAAGGATTAAGGTAAAGGCATTCGAACAAGATGATTTTAGCTTTGTAGAGATGGCTTCGGAAGCCAAACAGAAGGTTGGAGGGACGGTTACAGACTGTATCCTTAGCTTGGGAGAGTTTGTCACAAGGACCAACCTGTACGTCACGATCTTAGGATCTTATGACGTCGTGATCAGTATGGATTGGTTGGAATCGTATGAGGCGATACTCAACTTTAAGATGAAATGGTTGATCTTGGTTGATGATGAGGGACAGAGGCACGTGATTGTAGGTCAGAACTAGGAAGTTTCCCTGAGGTTCATCTCTTCCTTGCAGCTACATAAGAGAATACACAAGGGGTGTAAGCTTTATGCGATCCTTGCATTAAACAAAAATGGAGTAGCAGAAGGTCTAGAACACCTTCTGGTGGTGAGAGAGTTTGTAGACATCTTTCCTTAGGAGTTACCTGGAATTCCGCTAGAGAGGGAATTGGAGTTTTCCATAGACCTAAAATCGGGGACTGAACCGATAGAAAGAACGCCTTATTGGATGTCGATCCTAGAGTTACAAGAGTTGAGAATGCAACTAAAGGAGTTTTTGGAGCTGGGACTTATACATCTGAGTGTGGCACCATGAGGTGCGCCTGCTATTTTCATACGAAGGAAGGATGGGTCATGGAGACTCTGCATTGACTACCATCAATTGAACAAGGCAACGATCAAGAATCAATATCCGTTGCCCAAGATTGATGATCTATTCTATTAGATGAAGGATGCAACAGTGTTTTCAAAGATCGATTTGTGATCAGGGTATCACCAGTTACAGATCAAGGAGGATGATGTCCCTAAGACAACCTTTAAGATGAGGTTTGGACATTACAAGTTTATTGTTTTACTTTTTGGACTGACAAACACCCCTGGGTATTTATGAGATTGATGAACGAAGTGTTCCGTGAGTAGTTGGAAAAGTTCATCCAAGTGTTCATTGATGATATTTTGATTTACTCTCGGATGATGGAGGAGAATGATGAGCACTTGCAATTGGTACTACAGTGTGTGTGAGAGCATACATTGTATGGGAAGTTTTCCAAATGCTCATTTTATCAATTGAGGATTCAGTACTTAGGGCATGTCATCTCTAGCGAAGGTATCATCATGGATCCAGCAAAGGTCGAGGCTATTATGGAATGGCTTGCACCAACGAATGCCCTGGAATTTTATAGCTTCATGGGTTTAGCGAGATACTATCAATGGTTCATCAAGGGATTTTAGAAGATAGCAAATCCAATCATGGAATTGCAGAAGAATAACGAGAATTTTTTTTGGACTGAGAAATGCGCAGAAGTATGTTAAGCCCTAATATTGGCTCATTACCCCTTAATTGGGGCATATTAGATTAGTAATGCTATTTTATTTATGTCGGCTTAGGCCATTAGTTGTAATTTAGATTAGTAATGTTATTTTAATTATGTCGGCTTTAAGCCATT
>ML789188.1:341695-352317 GCA_009831015.1 Picea engelmannii
TTGTACTTGAACATTTAAGTGGGGTAAAAGGAGGTTGCCCCCTCGAAGAGGCTTATTATCTGATATTATCTCTTTTTCAAGGCGTTGAGTACTTTTCTTGAGGTTTTTCTATGCTATATTGATGTTTGGTTCTTAACAAAGTATTTCGGAGGCTCAAGGAGGTGTTCACAATGACACCAATACTAAAGGTCCCTGACATGGATGTAGACTTCTTGATATGAATTGACGCATCTAAGGTAGGCTTAGGCGGAGTCTTGATGAAATATGTTCAAGTGATCACTTAAATCTCGAGGAAACTGAGAAGGCATGAGGAGAACTATGCTACGCATGATTCAGAGTTGTTAGCCATTTTATATGCCTTGACGTTTTGGAGACACTACCTTTTTGGATGAAAATTTGAAGTAAGGAGAGACCACTCTAGACTACAACACATCTTTACGCAAAGTGACCTAAACGCATGACAATGACGTTGGTCAAAACTGCTTAGCGAGTATGATTTAGATATTTCTTACATAAAAGGAACAATGAACCGAGTGGAGGATGCATTGAGTCGAAGACCATGCATCTTTTCAGTGTTACCTCTTCAAACAAATATACATGAAAAGATTCTAACATTATAGTGTGATGATGAATGGTACAAAGAGGTCGAGGATTTTATCGGACAAAACACAATGATGGTACCAAGATTTGAGGGATTTACGTTTGACGATGATTGATTATTGAGGTTGAAAAATTGGATTTACATACCACCGAATGACAAGTTAAGGAGCTTCATCCTAAACGAGGCTCATAGAGCAGTATACATGGCGCACCTGGGAGTTATAAAGATGAGGGCAGACCTTATACCCTTATTCTTCTAGAAAGGAATGTAGGTAGACATAGTCAACTATGTGGTCAGATGTCTAGACTGTTAGCAGGTAAAGGCCAAGCATAGAGATCCAATAGGAGTACTGCAGCCACAGGCTATATTGGAATCGAAATGGGAGGTTATTCCAATGGATTTTATTGTGGGATTTCCACTGACGGCAAGGAGACACGACTCGATTTTCATAGTAGTCGACACTCTAACGAAGAGTGCTCCTTTTATTCCTGTGCATATGAGGTATGAGACACCTTACATTGGTAGAGTTTTGATTAGTGAGATTGTGAGGCTACATGGTGTGCCTAAGAGGATTATATTCGATCGAGGATTGGTGTTTACAGGACGATTTTGGACTATTTTCCAAGAGGCCTTGGGAACCCAACTTAACTTTAGTACCATGTATCACTCGAAGAATGAAAGGTAGACCGAACAAATGAACTAGACCTTGGAGGACATGTTGCGCATGTACGTGATGGACCAAAAAAAGCATTGGGAAGAATTCTTTCCACTAGTGGAATTCGCTTATAACAACAGTTACAAAAGCACCATTAAGATGTCGCCTTTCAAGTTTCTTTATGGGAAACTGTTTCAGATTCCTTTGAGTTGGGATCGACTTGAGGATAGGGTCCTGGTGGGACCAGAAGCGATCCAAGAAATGGAAGAGAAATTGCAAACAATAAGACAAAGGATTAAAGAAGCAGAGGATCGACAGAAGAGTTATGCCGATGCACACCGTGTCGACCATAGTTACAAGGTTGGCGATCGAGTCTTCTTGTGGGTAAAATCGAATAAGACTTCAATCAAGTTAGGAAAGGGAGCTAAAATCTCTCCTAGGTTCATGGGACCTTTCGAGATTGTGGAGAGGAAGGGGCCTGTGGCCTATTGACTAGCCTTGCCTAAATCTTTGAGATGTATGCATGATGTTTTTAACGTATCTGTTTTGAGACATTATATTAGTGATCCTACACATGTTATTTACATGAGTTCCTTCTAGGTATCAGACGAGGGGGTTCTCATGGATGAGTCGATCCACATCCTGGATCATCGCATTCAACAGCTACAACGTCAAATAGTAGATTAGGTCAAGGTCCAATGGGACAACTATAGTCCATACTCAACGACCTGAGAGGACGCATATGATATGTGCCAACAGTTTCCATTTTTGTTTGATATATAGACTTATGATATTGTGATACACATTATTTCAACACTTATATACTATGAAACTTTAGGATGAAGTTTAGACCAAGAGGGGGTGTATGTAAGATCCCACTCTTGCATGCACTGAGGGAACTTATTCTTTGAGGACACTTTCTTGCAAGTGATCCCGATTATTATACTATTGGGCATTTGATTATGATTATGAGGCATTATGGATTGATGACATGTTATTTTGCTGTATTGACATAGACATGTTCTATTGACTTGGTTTTCCTGAGTGTGTAGGATTTTGGACCTCGAGGATGCAAAGGCATCGATGAAACCCCTTGGACTCTGTACCGAGTCAGGGAGTGGACAATTAGGGTTTGATTGTTGTATATATGACGTTTGTGCATATGATTAGATGATATGATTATGGATATTATTTCTGACATGATTCGTTGACGATGCAGGCTGATGATAGCTTGCCGACCAGAATCACATGTGGAGTATAGGGGTCACACATGACTACCAGATATGTTTAGGGAGAGGTGTGGACAACAAACCTGCCACAACCTACTAGCACTCCCTTCGTGGATCAAACTGTAGGTTAAAGACTACCCACAATTCCCTGAGGGCTGACTGTGATAGTCTCTCACGATGATTCTAAGGGGGACATAATAAGGCAGAGGCCTTATTCCTTAGAGGCCATTAGTCTCCCACAAGATCACCTAGTGGAGTATTGACTCCAAGGGTTTTTTATGTCTACCAAGTCAGTCAAGAGGCGAGTGACACCCTTGGAGCACAAAGTGTGTCCTAAAGGGAACATCGCGCAAGAAAAATGGAAAGAGGTGAGTGGCAACCTTGGAAAACAAAGTGTATCCTAAAGTGCACGTCGTGCAAGAAAAACATAAGGAGGTGAGTGGCACCCTTGGAGCACGTAGTCATCCAATTACATAATACCAATTACATGTGGTCATCCAGGGTTAGGGTTTTGGATTTTACTTATGTTAAAAAGGCCTGTGGAGCCTCATTGTAACAACCATATTCTTTCGAATGCGAGTAGCCATCACATCTGTTCTCAGACATAAGCTGGCACCATTCTAGCGAGTCTTTCACTCTGTAATTTTACAGTCTTTGTACATTTTCACCCATTAATAGAAATTGTGTATTACTATATCTGTGTGTTTATGGTTTCATCTCTAACACATTTTTTCTATATGATTATATATCCGATATATCTATATATATTTTTTTGTTATATCTCCCCTCTCATTTTGTACCGAAAATAATCTGGATAAGTTGTATCAGAGCAGGATGCTCTTGATCATTTTTCACTGCATGTCCCCGATGAGGTCCGAGTATAGAAAGTTGGGTCTCAATCTTGTCCCTCTTAAGGAAAATTTCTCTCACACTCCCAAGAAACCCTCCATGGCGGAAGAAAAGAAAAACAACGGAGAAAAAGATTCTATTAATCTGTTGTTTAATCAAGCTCTCACGCGACAGAGGGACGAAATGATGGAGAATTTTTCTCACATCCTTCAATGCCTAGCGATAACAATAGGATCGTATTCATCAAGCATCCACTTTTGATGCACCTCACCTTTCAAGTTAAATTTAATTTTCATATTCCCATATTTGAAGGTCAAATAGATGTTAATGCCCTAGACAAATGGTTAAATATGCTAGACGGTTATTTCTCTATTCAACATTTTTCTGACATGAAAAATATTACCTTCGCACTCCTTAAGGCTTCCCCCCATGTAAAACATTTTTAGGAAACTTATTGGGAGAAAATTTCCACAGAGGAGTCCAGAATATATGAGTCGGATCCTAGTTGGGATTTTTTTGTGGATGCGGTCAAGGAACAATATTACCATGTTCGCAACTATGAAGACCAGTACATGATATGGACCACACTGCATTAAGAGAGGGGCCAAGCGGTGTCGGAGTTCACTAATACCTTCCATACCTTGCACATCAAGTTGGGCATCAAAGAATTTGAGATACATTTGGTTCTGAAATATTGTGGGGCTCTACACAGATACATCCAAATTGAAATGGATTTTCTGGATATCTCATCACTCAGTGTTGCGTATCGATATGTTGTTAAAATAGAGAATACATTTAGGCACTAGAAAAAATGGGAGTTCATATGCGCAAATACACAAAAACCAAATTATGATAAAGAAGGCCCTAATGAGTAGCTTCCTGAAAACCAGTCTTAGACACAGGAAAAGAAGGGTCATGGGAAGACGAAGAAGGACACTGGAAAAGGGTGTGATTTCCACAAAATCCCCTGGCAAAACAATGATGAATGTCTCTCAAAACAATCATTGGTGGTCGATATCAAAGAGAAGGAGCCAAACCATGATTCATAACATGATTATGAAAATATTGGTTAAAGATAGATCATCAACGCAGACCCCACCGCTATTGTCATGACCGAAACAATTCAACCAGAAGAACCAACAGATCCTGAAGAGGGGGAGTGGATTTTTCTTTTAAATATTTGGGTGAAGGGGACCCCACTGCATTTTATTGTTGATAGTGGAAGTTAGAAGAACCTCATCTCAGCAGAGGTCATCAAAGAATTATGATTGTCAACAACAACACACCCTCAACCATACAACATCAGGTGTCTTCACTAGGGATGAGATCTTCATGTCATCCAACAATGTTGATTTTCATATGACATCCAACCCTTCAAGGATGAGGTATTATGTGATGTTTCCCCACTAGATGTTTGTTATGTTCTCTTGGGCTAGCCATATATGTGGAACTTCCATGGTTTTGATGAGTCTTGACCCCGTAGTGTCATTGTTACTTTTGGGGGTCAGCTCTACAGAATAACAGAGGTAGTTCCAACTACTGCCCCACCTAAAGAATGTCGTAAGGTAGTGTCTCATACTAAAAAATTCAGCTTCTTCACAATCTGTTCAAAAGGTCAACAAAAGGATACTGGAACCACTACAACCTCGGACCAAGAACCTTCTATCCAACAAAAGTAGGTTGACAAGATTGCAGGAAAGCACAAAAATTCCTTCTTCACACATTCATCTCAGGTGGCTTGACTGGTTGAACAGATTCAACCCCACCAACAATAAGTTCGTGACATCCTTCCACAAACCGAGTAATGTGACGTCTTCAGTAAGGTAAGCAACTCAACAAGATTTAGATTCAGCAAATGGTTCCCTCCCTCCCCCGGGAAATCAACACAATGAAGACCATTTCTTCCTAAGGTGGGAGGATTGATCGAGGTGGATATTGGTGGCCACCCACCTATTCCATGGGATCGAAATATTTTTTTGTCCATGTTGGCATTTTTTGGTAGTTTTTTGGGTTCAAAAGTTTCGGGGCCATTTTGAGGCCCTAAACGATGTTTTTAGGGGATTTGGGGCCCAGATGACTAGCTAAGACACTAGCATAGGCTAGTAAAAAGTATTTATTCTTGATTATACCTTTCCAACTATGTATCGAGCGCCCCAAATGAAGATCATATGCAAAAGTTACACCCCTAGGAAGTTGACGTATCAACTACCCCCATCGAGGCCCGAATACCTTTTGGATTTTCATCTTCCGAGGTTAGGGTTTTGGATTTTACTTATGTTAAAAGGTCCTTTGGAGCCCCATTGTAACAATCATATTCTTATGAATGTGATTAGCTGTCACATCTCTTCTCAAAGATAAGCTACCACCATTCTAGCGAGTCATTCACTCTGCAATTTTACATTCTTTGTACATTTTCACTCATTAATAAAAATTGTGTATTATTGTATCTTTGTGTTGATGGTTGCATATCTGATACATTTCTGTTATATTATTAGATATCTGAGATATCTCTGTATATTTATTTTTTATATCTCCGCTCTCATTTCGTGCCAAAAATAATCTAGATCAATGTGGATCTACATACAACATTTACATGAATGTCAAAAGAAGACTAGGAAAAGTTGGATCAAAAGGAAAAGAGAATAATCCGATTGTGTCTCTCAAATTAAGTATCACTGAATGTGTCAGGGAAGTTACAACGAAGGCATTATGATATAAGTTAAGGGATTTGTATCACTCTAAGTCCTTGGTAAACATTTGTTTCCTACGAAAGAAGTTATACAACCAGAAGATGAAAGATGGAGACTCGGGGACAAAGCATCTAAATTCCTTCACTAATGTGGTAAGTTAGTTATTTTCTATTGATATTAATATTTGTGATGAAGATAAGTGTATAATTTTATCTTCATCCTTACCATACTCATGGGATATTTTGGTTGTAGACATTGAAAGTGATGAAACTACTTTAAGCTTAGATGATGTGGTGTCATCCTTGTTGTTAGAGTAGATGAGGTGGAAAAAATCCTACAGTCTCTGGATAAAAGAGTATGTTGTGGCATCAAAGACAGGGGCATATAATAAATATGGGTCATCGAGTACTACATGGTAAAGGCATGCTTGAAGGTATTTCAAATTTCTCTCTATATTGTTATTTATGTGAACATTTTTCATTTGTGAAGCATAATTGGGTAAGATTATCCTCTAGTCCTATGAGGGAAGTGAGGATATTATATTTGGTTCATAGTGATTTGTTTGGACCTGTGTCGAGTCCACCATTGGGTAAATCTATTTATTGTGTCTAATTTATAGATGATTTCTCGAGGAATACATGGATTTATTTTCTTAAAAATAAATCTGCGATATTTGACAAATTTAAAGAGTTTAAGTCTCTTATGGAAAATTAGTCATAGAAAAAAATTAAGGTGTTGATCACAGATAATGGTGGATAATTTTGTGGGAATGAATTTGAGGAATTCAGTAAGTATATGAGGTGGAAAAACTCCTACAGTCTCTGGAGAAAAGAGTATGTTGTGGCATCAAAGACTGGGGCATATCAGAAAGATGGGTCATCGAGTACTACATGGTAAAGACATGATTGGATATATTTCAAATTTCTCTCTGTATTTTTTATTATGTGAACATTTTTCATATGTGAAGAATAATTGGGTAAGATTATCCTCTAGTCCTATGAGGGAAGAGAGGATATTATAGTTGGTTCATAGTGATGTGTTTGGACCTATGTNATATATTTCAAATTTCTCTCTGTATTTTTTATTATGTGAACATTTTTCATATGTGAAGAATAATTGGGTAAGATTATCCTCTAGTCCTATGAGGGAAGAGAGGATATTATAGTTGGTTCATAGTGATGTGTTTGGACCTATGTCGAGTCCACCATTGGGTAAATTTATTTATTATGTCTAATTTATAGATGATTTATCTAGGAATACATGGATTTATTTCCTTATAAATAAACATGAGGTATTTGACAAATTTAAAGAGTTTAAGGCTCTTGTGGAAAATTAGTCAGAGAAAACAATTCAGATGTTAATGACAGATAATGGTGGAGAATTTTGTGGGAATGAATTTGAGGATTTCCGTAAGAAATGTGATATATGAAGGAAGAAAAATATATCATACACACCTCAGTAGAATGGAGTTCCATAAAATATGAACATGGCATTGATGAAAAGAGAAAGGAAAATGCTCAGGTGTGCCAGGGTGGGATGAGAACTTTTTGCAAAGACAGTGGAAACTGCATGTTACATGGTCAATTGCTAACCTTCATTATTGTTGGATGGCATGAAGCCACACAAGGTATGGACTAGAAAGGAACCTTCTCTTATACATCTCAATATTTTTCGTTGTGATTCTTTTGTACAAATTTAAAAGGAAAACGTGAGTAAGTTGGATAAAAAGCATGAAAAGTGTATCTTTCTTAGCTATAAAGATGGTTTAAAATGTTATAATCTTTGGAGCTTGGAAACTAAGAAGGTAATGTATAGTCAAGATGTGGTATTTAGATAAATCAAAGATGTTGTCAAACAAGAAGTCCTACTAAGGGAGGAAGAACTAGATAAAATATAGTTTGAATTAAAGGACATTAAATCAGACTCTACAGAAGAATGTGAATACGACGAAGAAGAGTCCCATACTCTAGTATTCAGGAGATTATTTTGGGAATTAAGGAAACTAGAAAGGTATACTCCACCTAATTTTATTTCAATTTTTTTTGTTGTTTATTATTGATTATGATCCTAGAAATGTTAAGAAGGTAGTGGATCCAAAGAATGGAAAACTCTATAAAAAGACCATGGTTGAAGAAACGAAAGCCCTCGACAAGAATGGGGCTTGGGGTATAGTGGATTTGTTATATGGAAGAAATCCCAGTGAAAAAAAATGGGTGTTTAAGAAGAAGTTAAATGAAGGAGGAAAAGTGGAGAAATACAAAGCTTGGTTAGTAGCAAAAGGTTATTCCTAGGTAGAGGGAATTGACTTTGGTGAATTTTTTTCTCTTATTTCCAAGTTAACTTCTATTAGATTTATTTTATGTATTGTTGTTTCTTTCATTTTTGTTGCAGAAAATATGGATGTGAAGAAAGTATTCCTACATGGGGATATGGAAGAATAAATTTACATGACGCAACCAGAGGGATTTTTAATGAAAGGAAAGAAAAATCTTTTATGTTGGCTGAAAAAGCCCATGTATGGGTTAAAGAAATCACCAAGGATGTGGTATAAAAAATTTGGTACTTATATATTGATACTTGTCTTCACAAGGAGAAAATACTATCACTATGTGTATTTCAAAATTAGTAGGTGATTGTCTTATTTATTTGGTCTTATATGTAGATGATACGTTGCTAATAAGAAACGACAAGGAAACTATCCAAGTTGTGAAAACTGAGGTGTCCTCTAAATTTTACATGAAAGATATTGGTGTTGCAAATTTTATTTTGGGCATGGAAATTAAAATAAATTGGGAAAATAGGAAACTCTAGTTGAACCAAAGAAAACATATTGAGTCAATATTGTAGAGGTTTAATATGAAAAAATGTAAACATATCAAGGTCCCTATTCTTGTAGGTGTGAATTTATCTGCAAATTAGTGTCTCGTGTTCTGTATGGTAGTGCAATTGGGAGTTTGATGTGTGCAATGGTATGTACTAGACCGGACATTTTACATGAAATAGGAGTTTTCAGCAGGTATATGTCAAAATCAGTGAAAGTGAATTGTGCAATAGTAAAGAGGTTTTTCAAATATTTGCATGGAACTACTACTTATGGATTATGCTACCAAAGAAGACCAGGATTAGACAAAGTGTTGGACATACATGGATATTTTAATGTAGACTGGGATGGATATATGGATCATAGAATATATACAAGTGAGTATGTGTTTAATATATTTGGAGGAGCAATAAGTTGGATGAGAAAAACACAATCTGTAGTCGCACTCTCAAATGCATAATATGAATAAATGGTATCCACTCGTGAAAAAAGGGAAGAAATATGATTACAAAGATTGTGTTCAGGTATTGGGTTAGTACATAAAGTTGTAAGGATAGATTGTAATCGTCAGAGTGCAATATTCCTACCAAGGAACCCATCTTATCATTCTAAGACAAATCATATCGATTTTAAGTATCATTTTTTCAAAGACATTGTTGAAGAGAAGAAGGTTCTTCTTATGAAGGTGGATACTTTGGAGAATGTTGCAGATTCATTAAGAAATTTTGTGACCACTGAAAAATTATCTTTGTGTAGCGAATCAATGGGAATTTATGCCTTGGATTATTTATCACGAATGCATGTGACCCTATATACAAAGAAAACTACAAGTGGGACAATGTTGGTTATGTGTTATATTATTTACATGATTAGGTCCCCCTATTAGGGGTTTTGGGTGTGCAGCCCCTAAAATATTTTGGGGGGGGTTTATTCACCAAAATTTTGGGGAATTTTTCACCTTTGGTGGTTTAGCGGTGCATGGTATTTCATCCCATGGTTTTTTAATTTTGGTTAAGCAATTAAGGTTGTTGAGTCTCCATTTTGACACTTAGAGTGCCTTATATTACCCTCTATCTGAGCCTATTCTACCTATGTTGTGAGTGTATACTTGACTATTTCCTCCATAAATCCACTTAGTGACCTTGTTCATATGCATAAGAGGTAAATTATGATTAAGGCATGATTTGTTTAGTTTTTCTTGAGTTAATTTGATTAAATGTTTGATTTTGTATGATCCTAATCGTTTGAATCTTAAGCAACATTGATCCGGTACTGTCTAGGTGACTAATATAGTAGCAACATATTTTTTTTTCTACTCCGGTACACATGGTGTGACTGTGTGTATTCCAATACTAAACACCTACCTAGAGGATTTCGGTACCAACATTCTGGTACTAGATTTTCACCTCAATTTATGAGCCTATGGTGATGAATATCAAAATTTTGGGACATGGGTTTTGTCCAAAGCGGTGTTTTCATTCGGACACGTGTGTCAGAATCCCTATATAACACACGTGTGGACCTCCATCTCAAGGGGAACGATCCATCCTAAATCTTTGTCAATTTTCCAGAAATTCTAAGATCATGCCTAGATTTGTGGGAACTGCACTTCCTTGATTATCTAATGGTTGTACTCTATCTCCATTGATGGAAAATGGTTTTTATTTGGATTGGATTGTCTAGATCCAAAATTGTAATGTAAAAATCATATAAATTGAGTGATGGCTAAGCCAAAAGGGGGAGGAATTAGTATGTTGCAAATTGGATTTGTGAACAA
>ML789188.1:361255-371402 GCA_009831015.1 Picea engelmannii
TATGATACTAAAACCAACAAACAAATTTAAAAAAAATATATATATAGCTTAGCACAAAAAAAATATATAAAAAAAACATAAAAATAAGAAATATATTAACAATATAAAAAAGTAAAAAATGTTGGGCCTATACATTGAGCCCTATCTCTAATCATGAGACCGAGGGCCAGACTTCCATCACTAAGAAGTACCAAACACAAGACAAAACACACCAAATAGAGGCTGAGGAGGACAACTCACATAGAGCTCACACCAATATAATAGGAAAATATATTGGGCTTAAGCCATTGAGTCCCAATCTCTAGCGATAAAACCAAGGGAGCAATCATCCAACAAAGGGCATAGCATATGGCACCTTAAATCAACACCAAATCATGACACATCAACCAGGTATGAAGAACAAGATCTAATCCACAAAGGGCGAACATAATAAAGAATATATATTGGGATTTAGGCTCAATGAGCCCAATATCTAATTTCAAGTCCAAGCATCAAAGGGTCGAGTCTGTGTATGCACACATTCCGAGTACACACAACACACGAAGACCACATACAACGCAAGTGTCAAAGAAAGCAATGAATACCAAGGGAGGATCCTAGAAAGGGCATGTGTTCATGCACTAGACCTACCCAAACGTAACCATGTTGAGCTTTGGAGATTAGTATTGCTGTTGAGGTTGTGCATATCTTAGGTCATTCAACAGGGTTACGGTGGTGCAAAGCCAAGCCACAAATTTTGGGACCATTTCAAACCAAACATCACCGAACCTCATCTCAAGTTCAACTGTATGACTGTGGGCAAGGCCACCAAATATATCAAAGACACACTGTATGACAAGGTATTGAGAAGAGCCCTAGGCCCAAGCCACGAGGGATAAACCAAGTATCAAACGCCCAAGACTAAGTGCCAAAGGGCCAAACCACAAGGACGGATCCTACGATAATAAAATTTTATTGCACTACACGTGAAACTGAGACCATTCAGAAACTGAGACCCCAAACCAACGCCATACCATTCCAGGCAACCGTAGTCCACTAACCGAGAAGCAGTGCAAAGGGTGCAAATGACAGATCACTCACTTTTGGTTTTATATGTCCACCAAATTCTAGGATGTGTTGAGCCCCAATCCTAGAAAACAAGCCAAGCACCTGATATCATTACCAAGTCCACTGCCAAATTTTACAACACAAACTCAGGGCCCAAGACTGAGCACCGAGTTAGACGGGAGGATCCCAGAAGGAGAAATTAAAGATTTTTTAACATGACCTCTAACATGACCTGGAAGAATTGCCAACAATAAATAGAAATTAAAGAATACTACAAACCCTACCTTCACAAACAAATCCACAACCCATCCTCATAATCGAGGAAATCTTGCAGTGAAAATGTCGGAGAGAAATGCCTCAGCCGAAATATCTTCTCATAGTATACCTCGAAGTATATTTAACACCATCATAGGCAATATAGTTTCAACCAAAAAACATTTAGAAAATAGAAGCAATATGAAAAATTTCACATCATTCTACTGGAAAGTAAAATGAGAAACAAACCTCCCAGAATATAATCTTTTGAAGAGATGCACTACATTCCTGAAGCCCTAAACCCAAATGGACAACATTACTTAATTGTTGTGCCTCAAAGGTAGTGACAAAAAGCATTGAAGATGTATTCTTTGGATAATACATGTAATATTAACACATCACCACCACACAAATACAAGATGTTGATTCAATAACAATGGTAACTAAGAAAGCCCTGCCACTACAGAAGAAACACAAAAGAGATAAAGGATGATACCTATACAGAAGGAAAACACAAAGGGAAGGAACATTATGGGATGCACAAGTGAGAGTTTGTTGGGGGTAGGGTTTAGGTAATTAAAGTGGGGGGTGGGGCATGTGGGCCTCATGTGAGGACCCACTATGCCTGACCTTAATTATTTTAATTTCTTTTAATTTTTTTTATTTTATTATTTGAAAATATTATTAATAGGCCTAATATTTGAAAATATTAATATTATTTAGAAAATATTTTAATAAATTTAGAAAATATTATTATAAGTTCTAAATATAATTTATTTTCAAAAAAATTATTATTTAGAAAATGTTATTAATAAGTTTGAAAGATAATTTATTAATTAGAAAATATTAATCATAATCTACCTTAAGTTAGGTGATTCAGAACTTAATAATATTGATATTGATATATATATATAATTCAAATTATTATTATAATACATTAAAATCAATTATAAAACATTTTTTTTTTAAATAAAAAGAGACCTTATATTATATTAGTTGTCCACAATACAATGACACTTGGAAGCCCCCTGTTCCGCCACAGGAGGGAAACCAGAACAGGTGGCAACGATCATTTTTGGCACTGCCATGACTGTAAGAAATTATAAAAAAATTACATAGAAAATTGCAAATGTTTACAGGAACCCAGTTCCTTCTTCCTAATCTAAGGCTGGCCATATACAGAGATACCATTACTAATCTAATTATACTGATAAACTGAGAAAAACTGGCTCGTCGTCATGGTAAATTATACCACTGACGTTATAACTGAAATAAACAAAAGACTATAACCTGGGGTGAGCCGCTTCAGTCCATGGCAAAACCTGGTTGTCCATGGATGGTGTAAGCTAGACTGAATCGATGTTTCCAAGTTGCACACCGGGCTTGCGCTGGACCATCTGTCAGTGTCGTAAGAAAAATGTCCAGTCTTTGACCGATGACACTTTTGTTATGCATGTGGTCGTCCTACCGCTGCCTAATCCCGAAGAGGAGCTCAAGGTGCTCTTCTACGAAGTGGTTGGAAAAGTGCGGAGCCTGTTCTCCCTTGTTTGTCTTGTTGTTGTCAGTTGTAGTCTTTTCCTTTTCTGTGCTTTCCAGCTGCCAACTTGGAGGGATCTCCTCCTCCACTTGGAAGCTCCCGTCACCATAGTGGGTCTCTCCTGGTTTGACAACTGCGGGGGGCGAGAAGGTGCATGGATGAGGGGGGGCGCTCACCCAAGGGTGGGGCCTCCTCCTTCACTTTGTTTGGACTGTAGGGTGTTTCCTCCTCCTTCACATTGTTTGGACTATAATGAAAAGCCATAGTTGGTGCTTCCTCCATCACTATGTTTGAGTTGTAATGCAGAGGAGGAGGTGGTGCATCCTCTTTCACTATGTTGGGACTGTGATGCAAAGGTGAAGGTGGCGACGAGGGAAAGTGCATCATGGAGGATGTTGTTTCGAATTTCATCTTGCACGCCTTTGGAGACTGAAGCAAGGCAGACTGATTTCTCAGGGTAGAGTGGTGAGGATGGCCAAAGTGAGATATGAGAGCTCTTTGAGAGGCAATGAGCTCGATAGCCTAAGAGAGGGTGTTAGNGGGGGGGTACAGGGGGGGAGGAGGCTATGGGAAGGGGCAGGATGCAGTGGAGGGAGATGGAGGAGGCCAAGCAGAGTGGAGTGGGATGGATGTTCCTGGTTAGCAAGAGGCGATTTGAGGCTAGAAGGACACACAGGGTTAGAGTGATGATGCTGAAAAAACCATGGAAGTCAAAGTGCTCTGCAAGAAGAGCGCACCAGGTGAGGAATGAATTGTGTTGTGTACCAAGCCTACTCTTAACACCATTAGAGCTCAAAGTGACCCCTACCATTTCCATTGAAGGCCAACGAGACCTTTGCAATGGCTTGGTACCAAAAGTTTGGCTAGATCGCTCACCCAAGAGCTCAGCCAGGCGCACTAACTTAAATGCTCGCATGGTGTGAGCCATGGTAAATGAATGTTGGGTATAATAACTCCCCCCACTGATCCAGTCCATCTGTCCTCCTCATCACGCTAGGTGGCACCCCATCCAGGTAAATCAATTATAAAACATTATTAAATAAGAGAGAATTTTATTACTTATAAGGTATATAAAGATATAAAGGTTAGAAGACGAGTTATAACACATGTTAAGGAAATACCCAAGGGTAAGTGGTGAAGTATCCCACAATGCTATCCTAGTTAGTGAGGCGAGAGAGTTAGTAGTATACTTATATGATGATACCAAGATTATATTCTTTAACCTTGACCTAAGCCACTTACCCTAAAGAGAGTAATGTATGTTTACAAACAAGTAAAGAAAAAAACTTACGCCTAACCCTATGTTTACAAGTATAGGTTGAGAGAATGTGGACTGCCTTAAACTCTTCCCTGATAAGCCTTTGGTTTGATGCAGATTCAGTTATTCAATATGGTTAGGTCTCGTGGAAATCGGGGCCGAGGGGAATCGTCGCAAGGACCGCCAACATTGGCGCGACCACTGCCATCACTTGAATTGGCTCTCATTTTGTGCTCTTTCGAGGCTATTAATGAGACATTAAAGGGGTGTCATTCAATAGATGTCGAAGTGGAACCCCCACCATTTGGAGTGGATAACCTTGAAGTGTCGAGGGAATGAGAGGGAGGGCCTCCACCCAGGGACATTACTAGAGAACTACAGAAGATAAAACTCCCATAGTTTGTCAGGGTCGTGCAAGTGAATGTGCGGAGGCATGGTTGGAAGGAATGACACAATATTTTTCCTTAAGAGACTCTCTTTCCACATCAAAATGTGAAAATAACGATCTTTCGTTGGAGGGAAAGTTCCTTGAACTAGTGGGGTAACCTAGAGAGGCAGTTGCACCTTACCCCAGAAACCATCTCATGGGAGCTCTTTGAGGAAAAGTTCCAGAGGAAATATTTGTCGTCTTACTACGAAGAAACATGACTGTGGAAGAGTATGAGATCATGTTCATGGAGTTGGTAAAATATATCTCGTACATGGATATTTATCAATGACAGACAGAACATTTTGTGTATGGGTTAAACCCTAAGATAAGGGCCATGGTACAGATGTGGAAACCATCATCAGTAGTTGAAGTAGTTAAAAATGCATTTTATGCATAGGGGCATATGAGATTAAATGGAGGTATGAGATCAACCTTTTCACAACATCCTGGATTCGTGGGGAAGGCCCCTAGGAACTTCTCAAGGAAGGAAGCTCTAGGCCACCTCCTTATGGAAATAGAGTCGCACCTAGAACAATTGCTACAGGTATTTCAATGGAAGCGAGTGTAGCATCCCACTCATCACCAACGATACAGGTAGGTCCACGACCTTCTTAGGGAGAAACAAGTAGGGGCAGGGGCTCCAGGGGAAGGAAATTATTTAAGAGACCATCATAGGGCAGTGCGTAGGTTCCATATCATGTTACTTGTTGGGGATGTGGAGGACCCCATTACCAACATGAATTCCTAGAGTCACAAGTAGTATTTTTTCATAGAGAAGGAAAGGCCCTGATGGGAAGAGAGAGTAGTAGCCACCATATTTATGTAGTGGTTAATAATTTCCATGCAGAACATCAATCCATGGTGGTGGAGTCGTCAGGTATGCTAAATCATGTCAATGCTAAAATTTTATTTGATTCTGGTGCTACAAATAGTTTCATTTCACCTTGTGCATTAGAATAGTGTGGGCTGGAAGCCTACAATCACGATGAATTTAAACAAGTCGAGATGGATTCGGGGGGGGAAGAAATAGGACCTAGCATTGATAACTTTCTAGTAGAACTGGGAGTGTGTACTACTAGGTTGAAGGTATATGTCACTGATTTGGGGACGTATGACCTAATCATTGGAGTGGATTGGTTAGAATCCCATCGAGATATGGTATATTATTTCGTGAAAAGGGTTCTTTGTGTTGACAATGAAGGAATGTCAATAGAGATACACAATATACGAAGGAAGGTGTCTCTACGCTTTATCTCGACCATGAAGGTTAAAAATTACATGAGGAAATGTTGTCGACTATATGTAGTGGAAGTAGTCAATGAAAGGAAAGGACCCTCCTTGGATTAGTACCCAGTATTTTCGGAGTTTAAGGATGTTTTTCCGAAAGAGTTTGCAGGGTTACCTCTTGAAAGGGAGCTTGTTTTTACCATTGAGCTAAAACCTGGTGCAAATCCAATTTCCAAGACTCTGTATAGGATGATAGTGCCAGAACTTTGTGAGTTGCATATGCAGTTGAAGGAACTACTCAACTTAGGGCTAGTATGGCCTAGTGTCTCACCTTGGGGTGCACCAATAATTTTTGTGAAGAAGAAGGATGGTTCCTTACGACTGTGTATAAATTACAGGGACTTGAACCATGCTACAGTGAAAAATAGGTACCCAATGCCATGAATAGATGATCTCTTTGATCAGATGAAAGGAGAAACGGTGTTCTAAAAAATTTATTTGCTATCAGGGTATCACTAGTTAAGGATTAAAGACGACGATATTCCTAAAACTGCATTTCGAACTCGGTTTGGGAATTACGAGTTCGTTGTAGTACCTTTCGGTTTGACCAATGCGCTAGCAGTATTCATGAGCCTCATGACTGGTGTATTCTGAAAGTACTTAGACTTATTTGTAGAGGGATTTCTGGATGATATCCTCATCTATTCCAAGAACGAAAGAGAACATCAGGAACACTTGCGAGTGGTGTTTTCATGGATTAGAGAGAACAAATTGTATGGAAATTTGTCGAAGTGCTATTTCTTCTAGAAATAAATTCACTATTTAGGTCATATCATTTCCAGTGAAGGAATCTCTATGGACCCAAAAAAGGTAAAGGTCATTATGGAATGACCAGTGCCGAAAAATGCTCATGAGGTAAGAAGTTTCATGGGGATAATAGGTTATTATCAGAGATTTTTGGAAGGGTTCTCTAAAATAGTGAAACCCATCACTACTTTGCAGAGAAAGGGGGCCAGGTATGAATGGACAGAAGAATGTGATAGTGCATTCATCGAGCTTAAGAGGTTACTAACTAGTGCACCAATTCTATGAGTGTCGGATATGGAAAAATACTTTGCAATCTTCATGGATGCCTCGAAGCAAGGATTTGGGGTTGTGCTAATTCATGATGGAGGAGTGATAGCATATGCTTCAATGAATTTTAAGAAACATGAGGATATTTATGCTACTCATGATTTAGAGTTGGCAGCTGTAATGATATCCCTAAAAATTTGGAGGCACTATCAAGTGGGGTGAAACTTTGAGCTCAAAATGAACCATGAAAGCTTAAAACAACTCTTCACTCAAAGGGATCTCAATGCCAAACAGAGGCAATGGAGTGAGTTTATGAGTGAATATGATTTTGGAATTTCGTACATCAAGGGAAAGGAAAATGTGGTCACGGATGCCTTGAGTAGGAGACCACATTTCTTATCATTGATACCCTTAAAAGTCAATCTTAGGGAGCATGTGTTGGGGAAAATTCTTGGAGATAGTTAGTATTTAAAGGTTACTTCAACCCTCCAGATTGGAAGGCAATTAGATCGAAAGTATGAAGTATATAGACTGGAAGCAGATGGACTATTAAGATATCAAGGAAGGATGTACATCCTCGAAGGTGGGGATATTCGAAGCATCATACTCAAGGAATCCCATAGAGAACTTTATTGTGCGCATCTGGTTGTGAAGAAAATGTACGCAGACATGAAGAAGATTTTCTTATGGGTAGGCATGAAGCATGATGTACTCCATTTTGTCTCCAATTTCCTAGAGTGTCAACAAGTGAAATAAGACCACCAACACCCAAAAGGTCTCCTACAATCGCATGATGTCCCTATGTCCAAATGGGAAGTCATTTCTATGGATTTTGTTGTTGGATTTTTTCTCACATCACATAGACACAATCCCATTCATGTGATAGTTCATAAGTTGACCAAGAGTGCTCATTTTATTCCAGTTAGAGACACTTACGATGCCACTGATGTGGCATGCTTGTTTATAAGTGAGGTCATCTGTTTGCATGGGTTACCCAAGAAGATCATTTCAGATAGGGACTCTAGATTCACTTCTAGGTTTTGGACAAGTTTGTAGTCAGCATTAGGGACTCATTTGAACTTAAGCACAACTTATCAACCTGAAATAGATGGGCTAACTGAGAGAGTAAATAAGGTTATGGAAGACATGCTTAGGATGTATGTTATGGATAATCAAACCCATTGGGAGAAGTACCTACCTTTGATAGAGTTTGCCTACAATAAAAATTTTCATAGCTCCATTGGAATGCCACTCTACGAAGCTCTGTATGGAAGGCCATGCAAAACACTGTTGAGTTGGGAAAGGTTAGAATATCGAGTGATAGTTGGGTCAGAATTGATCCGAGAGATGGAGGAAAAGGTGATTTAGATTAGGCAAAGACTAAAGTAAGCACATGATAGACTTAAAAGTTATGTTGATGCATATAGGATTGACTGAAGTTATAAAGTGGGAGATCAAGTTTTCATTCATATCAGGCCTAATACGAGTACCATCCGGTTTGGGAAGGGGAAAAAGTTGTCGCCTCTATTTATAGGACCATTCAAAATCCAAGAGAGAATTGGACTTGTTCCTATCATCTCGTACTACCACCCCACTTGCATAAAACTCATAATGTTTTTCATGTATCTCTTCTACTTCATTATGTTGCCTACGAATCTCATAAATAGAATTGGAAGGAATTTCAAGTATCAGACGCAAGAACCCTCACGGTAGAATTGTTATGCATATTCGACCATAGGGTCCGACAACTCAGGAATCATCTGGTAGAACAATTTAAGGCCTAGTGGGACAAGTATATCTTAGGATCTTCTACTTGGGAGGATGTCGAGACCTTAGAACGAGATCATCGCTCACTTTTTTGACCACCTCGGGAATATGTTTCTCGAAGTTTGGGTGTATGTAATGCCACCTTTTGACTTAGACAACTAGGATTACTGAGGCCTAATAACCTTTATTTTCTATTCACTGTGAAACTATTAATGATACACTGGAACTTTTAAGATGTATGAATCTATGTGAATGTCAATTCTATGAATGTTTAACGTTATTTGAATGATGATGGATATTATGCAATCTATTATGTGAATGTCAATTCTATGAACGTTTAACGTTATTTGAATTATGATGGATATTATGCAATCTATTTATAACTTGAATATTTTGATATTTAAAGTTGTTGAAATGTAGATATCGAATTGAGATTATGGTTAAATGCATTTACATGATGATAATGCATAAACATGTATGAGTTTTTCTTATAGACTAATCTGCATGTCAATGGGCTATGAAATAGGCAAAGGATAATGATAATAAAGGTTGGTTTCGTGAACATCGACCGAGAAACAATATGGTATGGATATTTGTATGTGAAATAATGTTGGATTGAATGAATTTCTATGATATATGGACCAGTGCAGGTTTTTCAGGAGGTGAGACTGCCTAAAAATGAATATACGATGACAAAATTCCCAGCAACGCAGTGCCATTGTATGTTCCATGGTAGGGTGTAGATCCTAGTTCTGTTAAGAGGGGTGGAGACATTTCCCACCCTGTATCCTCTGAAACCTGGAGTCATGGGATCATGGTGTTAGCTCACGCTCCCCTAGACATGTGATGATGACTGTCAGTTGTTTATTGGGGAAGCCTTGTTAAGAGAGTTGACACTTCCTCTTACAGGTTCTATTTGGAGTTAGGTCAATATAGTTGACGCTCCAAAATAGTCTAGCAGAGGAAGGATAGGGATGGAAGATGGATGTAAGTTAGGGAGGAAGGATGAATTGAAATAGTTGAGCGTCTGTGGGGATTTTGCATTATAGTAGAATTTATTGTTTTTCCCCTTTTTGGAAAGAAAATATGTGTATATGTATATTTATAATTGCTTAACTGAACTACAATTATGTAAATGAACATTATTTGTGCTAAATTATTATAATTGAGGGATTTTGGGAATATTTTAATTGGTTTATTATCTTTTATGAAATGAATGGTCTTGTTGATTGGATTGGACGCATACAAGGATTAATATAGGTGTGATAATTATTGTCATTACTAGATGCACAAGTCTTGTATGTGCTAGCTACACATGCATTCCTTGCACATGTACACTAGTATGTATAAGTGTCTTTTGTTTTAACTGATGATGTTGTTTATTTGATGTGGATGTAAGAACCATGTGCCATTACCCTTGTATTGTAAATTACTCTAACTTCAGGATGAATTTTCTTTGGTGGGTGTATGTAACAACCCTAATTAACTATTTAATTATCATGGTTGATAAATATTAATTTAATTAATTATTAAAATAAATTTATTGAGTATT
>ML789189.1:8801-27234 GCA_009831015.1 Picea engelmannii
TTTGATTTGATTTGATGTTAATGAATGAATGAAAGAAGACAATGAATGCATCTCTTGAATAAGAGTTTTGTTCTTCCAACATTTGATAGGTCTTAAACTTTCTCTTGAATTCTTACTGTTTTCACTCTTCAGAAAAACAAGTGTTGATTACTGTTATGAGGACTATGAAGATGACTTCTAAATAGAAGCTTAGTGTCTCTTGCACAGTCAGCCTTAGAATAGGTTTTATGCTTACTGTTTTTACCATTTAGAAAAACAAGTGCTGATTACTGTTACCAGGACTATGAAGATGACTTCTGAATAGAAGCTTAGTGTCTCTTGCACAGTCAGCCTTAGATAGGATTTTGGGTTATCTCCATAAAAGATAAAAACTATCTCTAAAATCCATATACTTTGGACATGCCTCTAAGTCTTACAAACACGGGATTGACAATCATTTGCACTCTAATTTTCTAGGGTAGATTAGAGCTCAACACGTAGCACCTGCGTTCTTTAGACCGAAGGGGAGTTTTCTGTAGGAAAAAGTACCCCAAGGACAAATAAAAGTCATTTTATGTTGGTCCTCAGGAGTGATATTGATTTGATTATAGCCGGAAAATCTATCCATGAGGGAAAAGATTTCACTGTCGGCACAGTCATCGACGATCTGGTCAACGAAAGGGGTTGGAAAATTGTCCTTTGGACAAGCTTTGTTGATATCCCGATAATCAACACAAACGCGTATACTACCACCCTTCTTATCAATCGGTACGGGGTTGGAAACCCATTCTGTCAATGCCATGGGGTAAATGAAACCGGCTTTAAGAAGTTTTTCAACTTCAAGTTTAATGGCTACCGCTTTACGTGGATGGACAGGACGGAGGTGCTTCCAGACTGGTTTAGCTCTGGGGTATGTCTTGATCTCATGAACAATGATAGCAGGGTCAATACCCAACATCTCTTCATAACTTCACGCAAAAATATCCCGAAATTCTTTAAACAAGGAAGTATAAGTGACAATTTCTGCGGGAGAACACGAAGCTCCAATATGAACATTCTCGACTATCCCAGGGTTCAAGGAAATATCTATGGGTATCGTGGGAGAAATGTTACTCAGGTTCCCTTCTGCAAACACATCTTGTGTAGATCCAGGAACCGTCGTAATGACAACAACGGTCGACAGAGCCGAAATCCGTTGATAATTCGTGAGAGTCTGTTGTTCCAGAAACAGAATGGAACGATGATGCCCATCATCCCAAGGGGTGTCTTCCATGACGGACATAATCATCTTGTCAGTGGGAAATATGACATGGAAAGGATCAGGAGACAACTCATCAAGAGAAGAAGTAGTAGGGGTTGCCAATTGAATGGCTTGATAAGAAGACTCAACTGGACTTAACGACATAACGTTGCCTAAACGAACATGATCTCCAGGGTCAGGGACTATCCAAGGGTCAGAAGACACTGGAAGTTCGTGAGGTACAAAAGAGATCATATTAATAGATGCAACTGACGAGCATGGAATATCAGGCGGTGGTGGTATGGGAAAAGTACCCATTAACGAAGAATCCTTTAAAAGACCGACTCCAACATTCTCATAACCCGGTGGGGTGTTGGCTATGAACGACACATTGCACGTGTGAGTATCGGTATTAAATAAGGCAAGTTGATCAACCGTAACCACTTTTCCTTGGTGAGGAAATCGTATGACACAGAACAGGGTTGACACGACAGCACGCATAGAATCGACCCAGCTATGTCCAAGTAGAAAATTATAATCTAGGGGAGTATCGAAAACTTCCACTTCCACCTGGACGGTCTTACCTTCCAGAGTAATAGGAAATGACGGAAGAACATCGTATGGCTTAAAACTAGAGCCATTGAAGGCTCACAAAGTGTTTTTTGATTCGTTTAACGCAGGAGAGCCAATGGCTTTCCAACAAGAAAAATACATTACGCACGTAGAGGCACCTTCATCAATAATCGTCCGACAAATGCTCTTGTCGGCAACAACAACTTGGATTTGAAATGAAAGATGTGGGGGTAACCTTGGAATATGATCTTCCAAGTCAAAGACTATCAAATTCATATCCGTGGGATCGATTCCACCTATGGCTTTCAACAGAGCCCTTCGCTGTGCAGGGCAAGACTGAAGGACTTCAAGGGCAGACATCGCTGAAGGTGCTTGGGCTAGATCTTCGACAATGCTATAGTTCTGGGCCGCCCGAGCATGAGGATTGAATGTCGATTTCTTAACAACACCTTTTTGGGGTGGTCGTATCACTGTATCAAGGTTCGGTCGTTCAAGATGAAGAGGACCGTTCATAGGTGGATTCGGTGGAGAAGGTTGTACCAAATCAGGAGGTAAGTCGTCAACCTTCTCCTTAGAAGGAGAAAAGTCTTTAGCTCTAGTGGTAAGTGCAACATTGTCTTTCGTAGAATCACTGGTGCACATCAAAACATAAGATGATGTAGAAGTAGAGGGTTGGTCGTGGATGACCAATGAAGCCTGTTGTTGAGATGGGAAGGGTTGAGACAAGACTGTCGGCGTAGAGGGCTTCAGCGCTCCTTGAAGGAATTTGTTAACTTCGGCACGTCTCGGACAATCCTTTGTGTAGTGATCATCACCACAAATAAGGCAAGGGTAGCGTGGTTCGCACTTATCCTGGTCATCAATAGGAGGTGATTTGGTTTTCTCATTCAGATTATTGTTTTTACCCTCCTTATTCTTGCCTCTCCCTTTTCTAGACTTAGTCTTATCGGTCGGCGTAGATTGAACATCGTTCACTTCAGAGGTTTTACTGGCGGGAGGAGCAGGAGATGGAGCACTTTGCACATTAGAAGAATTGGATTTCGGGGTTGTAGTTGAAATGGAATGTGAGTAGCTATGAGTGGAACCAATCACACCATCAGCTGCATGCGAGGAAGCTGGAGTAGCAGAAGTGTTGGAACTACCAGGACGAGGTAAATCAGGCAGTAAATCATACAAGGTTCCCGTTTGCGAATAAACGAGATCAAGATACTGAGCATGACTAATAGCCTACTCTTCTGTGACAACACCTCCCATAGCAATGTCTTTACCAATTTTGTTTACAAAAGACTTTGTAAACCATTCTGCCAGTAACTGATCAGGAAGCTCAAGTTTAATGAGACGTCGCCTCCGTCGCCACTCATGAATATGATCAGATATATGAGTGCCCGAGCTTTGTTTGAAGGAGGTTAAAATCTCAGTTCCGRTATCATAACGGATCGATAACTAGTAATGTGTTAGAAAAGCCATTGCAAGGGTGTTGAAATTTGAAAAGAAACCCCATGGTAATTCAATGTACCACTTCACAGTAGCACCCGTAAGAGTTTGCTGAAAAAGACGCAGTCTAATGGAGTCGTCCATCAAAAATTTGGATGAACACCACAAATGGAAAGTCATGACATGATTATTTGGGTCCTCTCCCACCTTCCCATCGAATTTTGGAATGTCCTATGGAAGCTTTGTATGAATAGAAGGCCATTGTGGAGAGTGACGAATAGGATCATTACGAATCCTAGACAAATATGGCAGATCCAGAGTAGCAAGAAAAGGCAATTGTCGATTCACTTGTGGATATTGGTGACTCTGGGGTGGAAGCCCTGTCGGTTTACTAGTGGGACCGTATGCAATCTGCCCCCAGAGAGAAGATCCTGGTTGGTTTGGTGGTGATTGAATCGTATAGTAACCCCAAGGATTTTGACCTTGAGTTTGAGTAGTCTGACCGGAACCCCATATAGGATTAGTCACACCTGGATATGGTTGGCCTGTAGTAGGGACAGTTTGCTGCCCCCCAGCATTTTGAGAAAATTTTTGCACGAGTTGATTCCAATACTGGGCCAATGCAGGAGGGATGTTTTGTCCTAAAGGTGAGGTAGGTCCCCCTATCAAAGGAATAGTTCCACCCGGAAGTTGTGTTCCAACCGTAGGTTGTGTAGTAATTATGTTATGTCCGGGAAAGGGAAAAAGAAATGGAACAGTTCCACTCTGTCCACCAATAGGAATCTGTACATTGGGTACAACAGTCATTATAGTGCCATTAGGATTAGCATTTCCAGTGGGAAACTGAGGGAGTGTCGGGATGAAACCGGGAATAGGATGCCCAGGAAACTGAGGACCACCTGGAGAACCGGCGGGGGTTTGCAGAGGCGTTGGATGAGAAACATTCAACATAGGATTCAACGCATGGTAACCAGGGGGTAGATTTGGATTAACCTCAGGAGTTCGCTGGGTACTAATAGGAGGAAGAGTAGTTGCAGTGACTCCGATTTTGACACTAGAAGTAATTGCGAGATGGGCCATCTCGGGAGGGAGAACAAAACGATAGGTGGTAGTCTCTGGTGCAGTTTCTTGTTCAGAAGACATAGAAGGGTTGATTTCGTATACAGGGGTTGATCCAGTACCAAACAAGACTCGTCGGAAATCACCCGACCAAAAAGGATCTTGGCCTACTACACCGTGAGAAGGCTCAACGATTGATTCAGAAGATGTAGTCAGAGCTTCTTCAGAAAGATGAAATCATCCTATAGGTCGTTCACCATGACGAATGCGATAGTCCTCTATAGTATTGGTAATTCGAAACTCAGCAAGAGGATCAGTAGGTTCTACTTGTGGAGGTGGTGTAAAAACTTCTGGGACGTCACTTATGTCCACGTGTGGTAAAGTAACAAGGGGGATTTCACCCGGACGAGGAGAGTCCTCAGGGGTACCCTCAGGTGTTGCTGTATGCAAAGGTTGTGAAACTTTCGGATGTTCCAGAGACAAACCTTGCATCCTACGTGAACGTCGCGGGGGAGCAATTGTAAACAAGTAACAAGCTCCTCACAATTCCTATGGTCAACTACGAGAAACAAATAGCATACACTAGTAAACAAAAATCTAGAAGCAATCACCAAGCAAACAATACCTTCTAATATCGAAGCCACTAGTTGGTGATGAAATCCAACATCGCAACAACGAGACGAGAAGGGGCAGGGCTAGGGTGGAAAAGTTACGTTGATGACCTGCTTAACAGACTTACGCCCTGGTGCAAGCTCCCACACATAATCGTGGGTATACCCTCCAAGGAGCCCGAGTGAGTTTGATCAACGTCAATTCCAGGTATCATGAAGACTTTCCCCTCCACAGTCACCTTGGGTAAGTACGTAGAGAGATAGGCCACTAAGGTCACCACAGACAACAGTACTGCCTAGGGAAACAATCGTCAGTCCAATCCACACGCAAGGGTAGGGTATCAAGCCCGAAACCAACTCAAAGGCTTCCACTCATAATTGTGGGTATACCTCGGAGTGATCCCCGTAATACGTGCAATCTCTACACTGATGTCAACAAAGCATGTTAGTATCTTTTCCAACACCAATGTGACCTAATGCTTGACCCTTGTGTTAGAAGGGCTTCCCAGGACAATATGCAACCAATGGAATTTTACACTCTCTAACTCAAGATACTATTGTGTGTTTTTGAGCTTTTGGAGAGTGTGTCTCTCTTCCTACTCCAAAGCACTAGCCTAGCTAAATGTTGGTGTAAAAGAGCCCTAGAAAAGAGTTACTAGATCAATTTAAATATTACGCAATGTTTTTACAGGCTGTTATTTACTCAAAGGTAACGATAATGAAACTCGTGATGTATGACTCTGACCCAAATAATGCAAAGATATGATGAAATAGAATTCATTTCATTCGATGAATCCTAGTTATGGGAGAGAGAAAACAATTTCCGAATCAATCTCAATACTACAATGAAAATGCAATGCTCAATTTCCTTTCAGATGCCACTACCAACAATCATGTATCAATGAGCAAGTTCTATATGTCTTTTTCAAAACTTCAATACTCTTAAAACTTTGATTTTCAATGTTCTCGCAAAAGGAAAAAACAAAACTTGAAAGAAAACATGCAATTCACTTTCCAAGAAGAACTCTGAATAATGAGAAAAGAAAACCAAATTATAAAGACTCAATCAAACAACCCAATCCAATACTTTCAATGAAAGCAAAAAAAAAAGCAAACCAAGGAGCTTCTCAATGTAAATGAAAAAATTGTCCTTTTGAACCAACAAGTACAAGAGAAACACCAAACACTCAACTCTCAACCAATCCCTGGATCTCAGCCAGTCAGATACACTCAATTCCAGAAGTCAGAGAGAATGAAAATACCAACAAGAGCTAAGAAATGAAAGTCAAGCTTCAAAGGCAAGAAAAACCTAGAAAACCTAGATCAGTCCCAGCAAGTCAATTATAGCAAAAGATATGTAAGTCACTGATTCAACAAGCCAAATAGGTGTAAATCAACATATATGAGCTATTGACAGAGTCAAGACTTGAATTCAAAAATTTCAAAAATATGTTCGCAGGCCAGTGTGGAACACAGTGCGAGAAACTAATATTCTCGCAGACCATTTTGATGCAGCATGCGAACTATCCACATTGAAATATATATGCAGAGTGTGAACTGTCAAGGTTATCGTAGGCTGCTAATAGACACAGTGCGAGAATCCCTGAAACTAATGAAAATTTTGAAAAAGCAAGTAAAAATAAAACTGGCTTATAGACCCAGAAGGTCTCTCAGGGTATCCTGAGGACTCAGAGACTAACAAATCAAGAGAAAAATGCAAACAGAGCAAATGGCCACAGAAAGTTCAAAAACCAAAAAGACAAAAGGGATAGTATCCCCAGTTGAGTCGCCAATTTTGTTATAGGATAAGTCTGTGAGTGTGGACACAAACCGACCTCCCTATATCCACCTGGTATCTAGAACAAAACAGGACAGAATAATACACTTTCCCTAGATCTAGCTTATTGAATGAACTAAGAGATGAGGATCATGGACATACCTTATGAACGCTTTCCTTAGATCTTTGTTGTTCCAAGCTTCACTCCAATTCTCTCGCCCCGTTCAGATCACAATAGAACGAACCAATCGAAGTAAAGGAAGATTAATATATTCAATAACTAGTCTATACATATGATCAAGGAATTATGTAATAACGTGACATCATATTTATGGGAAAGGGACATATTATTGTATTGAATTAATTGAAAGTGAAACTTATAACCTGAGCCTTGATGTCGTAGGTCTCCTTTCGATGGCTCCTAGCTCTAACACACACACACTTGCTCATGCATGAAGAAAATCAACCACTTGTGATGACCTTGTTGTTGAATCTAGTTGTTGTAGCATCAGTCCTCCATACAGTCTTGCACTAATTCTCTAATCAATCTCTTGCTAACTTGCTGCCAACTGAACTTAACCCTTTCCATGAGAAATCTCCTCAATATATAGGAAGAGATAGATTAGTTACTTGGATAGGGAATGATCCCAAGATATCTGGAATGCCAGCACCTGAATAACCATTCGAAAGCCAACTCATCCTTCTAGAAGATTCCCTTCTAGAAGGTTCGAGATATTTATCTTTTTCCTCTTTAAGAGCATGTTCGCACCCCAACCATGAGTACAGTGCGAGAAGTTTTCACCCCAGCTTAATGTGGCCTGCGGGAATTAGGCATTCTCGCAGGAGAATATATAAGTAGCCTGCGAACATGTTTCAAAATGTGATTTGTGGAAGAGGACAACTGTAACTTTTCTCAAGAAAGTGTTCTTGGTAAAGAGCTTGATTTCCCATCATCATAACATCATCATGACATCATCACAATGACCAAATTTGTGGATAACACTTATGCATGCTCCAAAAGGATCAAAGTGTATCATATGGACATAAAACCATCTTTTCTAAATGGAGAATTAGAGGAAAAAATATACATAGAATAGCCCAAAGGGTTTCTACTATCAGAAAAGGAAGAGTATGTTTTCATATTGAAGAACGATTTGTATGGACTTAAGCAAGCTCCGAGAGATTCGTATTCAAGATTGGAAATGTACTTACAACAACAAGGATTTAGAAGGGGAAATGCAAATAGTAACCTCTACATGAAAGTGGATTGAGGAAGTATGATTATTATTGAAGTGTATGTTGATGACATCATCTTTGGAAGTGATGATGATAGATCCAGTCAGAAGTTTTCCAAGTATATGCATAATGAATTTGAAATTTCCCTACTTGGGGAGTTGACTTTCTTCTTGGTATTCTAGATATCTCATCTAGATGAAGGCATTTTCATTTCCCAAACCAAGTACATCAAGGAAATGTTAAATAAGTTAAAAATGGAAAACT
This sequence comes from Picea engelmannii, assembly GCA_009831015.1. NCBI lineage: Eukaryota > Viridiplantae > Streptophyta > Pinopsida > Pinales > Pinaceae > Picea > Picea engelmannii. The sequence continues at coordinate 16,975 of ML789189.1, forward strand.
GCAAACCTGTGAGTACTCCTATGGTTATCAGTTGCAAGTTGAGAAAAGATGATGAATCTAAAGAAGTGGATCGAAGACTCTACATATCTATGATTGGTATTCTACTCTATGTGATAGCTTCAATACCATATGTAATGCAAGTAGTTAGACATGTCATAATATTTCAAGTGGCACCAAAGGAAACCCATGTTATAGTAGTGAAAATTATCTTTATATATTTTAAAGGAACAACATATTTTGGTCTATGGTATCTGAAAGGAAATGAGTTAATTTTGGTCACCTACACAGATGCAGATTGGGTAGGAACTATTGATGACAGAAGAAACACAAGTGGAGAAAATTTCTACCTAAATTCTTAGTGTCCTAGTTGAGAAAGAAGCAATATTCATTATCCTTATCCACAATAGAAGAAAAATATATGGCAGCAGCAGGATGTTGTACTCAGATTCTCTGGATGAAGAAAACCTTGCAAGACATACAAGTGAGATATGATGAGCCTATTTTGATACTCTGTAACAACACCAATGTTATAAACATATCCAAGAACCCATTGATTCATTCCAAGACCAAACATATTCCTATTAGGTTCCACTTTCTGCGGAAACAAGTCACAAAAAATAATATCAAGTTGGAGTACATTGGGACAAAAGAACAGATTGCAGACATATTCAAAAATCCTCTTCCTAGGAATATCTTTGAGTATATTTGACAAACACTGGGAGTAATTTGTACTACAAATTGATTTCCATAATCTTCTGCAAGAACAAAAATGGGAATATTATCAGGGGGGGTTACCCTTTGACATTGATGTCAAAGGGGGGGAGAAAAATAGTAAAACTAGAAGCATGAATATAGGGGGAGTCATCATGAAGACAAGAGGACATTACAATCATTAATATCATAGCACGAAGATAGGGGGAGAACAATTGTTTTACTATGTTTTCATCAATGTCAAAGGGGGAGATTGTTGGAAAATTGGTTGTCGTTGATGTCAACCTTAGAAGAATCATTAAATTAAATCCTAGAATCCCCTAAAAGTGAGGATGATGTATCCACTTGAAGAAGCCTTGAAGAGTCTTGAAGGATCCTTGAAATAAGTAGATATAACTCCAAAGTGGTCCCCTTATGGCGTATATTTTAAGCATGGCCCTCATGGGATGAGATAACATATGGTTGTTTCCACATTCCCACTTTGAGTTGTACACAAATAGAGCCTTGAAATATCCTTAAAAAATCTCTAAAACCAAGTGAACAAGCCCCTAAAGTCAACTGAATAATCCCCTAAAAACCAAGAGAAGAATCCCCTAAAGTAAAGTAAAGAAGCCCCTAAGTTTGGTCATCTTTAATGAAGAAGTGAGACCCAAACATTGTGACCCTTGGTCACACCCCCTCATGTGCAGAAGACTCATATAAATAAGAGGAGCCTCATTTGGCATTTGGATCACACCAATTCGAACTAGCCAAGGAAGAGGAGTGAATTTCATCCTAGAGGAGAAAATTTCCTAGGGAATATGAAGTATTGTGATGATTTGTTCTAAGGTTTTATTTTAAGGTCATCTTGGCATTTTCAATATAACTTTTTTTTATCATGATTTAGATATAGAAACTTGGAGGTGTTTCTAAAGAGATAGAGAAAAATCTTGGGTACAAATTTTAGGTCTTGACTCATTACAGGTTTGAAGTTATACTCAGTGGAAGTTGAAATTATTTAAACTAGGGTTTTCTTCTTCAAAATGAGCCATCTTTCCATTTTTTATATAACATGTTTTTAGGGATAATTCAAGGAGAAAAACTTGGATGAATTTCATATAATATATTGAAGAATATTGGGTACAAGTTTCAGATCGTGATTCATTACAGGTATGTAGTTATACTTGTTTGAAGTTAGGGTTTGTGACTAATCCAAAAACTAGTCCCAAACAAGTGTTTGAGATAAAAAAGGTTATATTTGAAGCTTGGTAGGTCCAAATTGAATTCCACTTGTTTCATTAGAAGGAGAATAGATCCTAATATCTTAGGTCCAATTTTCTGAATCAGAAACAAAAATTGAGCTCCTAGGGAATCTTACAAGTTTGCAGATTTGAGGTAAAGTTCTGAGTAGTTTTGTATGCAAATTTATTAAGTGATTTTGGGATTGTATTTGAAGGTTGATTTGATATTGTATCAACATTTAAAATATTCCAAGGGGATTGGTGTCTCCTTCCAGTAGGTGCCAGAAAAATCAGGGAGTGGGTGCTTCCTTCAAGTTGGTGCTTGTAAAATATTGAAATTACTTAAGAAAAGTTTATGTAGATTTCTCCAAGTTGGGTTTCCATGTAAAAATCTATGTGCAATGTTTATGATTTTATGTGATGATGAATGACATGATTAATGGTTAATGTTTATGTAGTTCTTGAAGGTTACAAATTTTAAAATAACTCTATACTAATTCACCCCCTCCCCACCTCTCATTATTATTGAATATTCTAACAATTAGTACTAGCGATATGTAAACTACCATGGATATTCCACTGGAATAGTTCATCATAATAGATCTTACAAGTTTATGAAAACTCTCAGTTATGCGGTATTTTACTTAATATTAAGATGTAATATAACTAGCTCAGTGCATAACATACCAAAATAAGATAAGACTAAAATAAAAGAATCTAAAACAAATATCACACCATTCACACAATTAACAAAAGATACACCCTGGGAAACCCAATATGGGAAAACCTAGCCAGAAGGTGAGAACTATTGCTTGTTCTTTTTTCCTCAGATATAAAATGAAAATACAAAGAAATGTGAAAACGCTATGGAATTGTCATTTACATTGTGGCTTGTATGGTTTCTATAAGGTATTTTACTTCCTATACTTTCCTTTAATATACCACTATTGTGCTCTACGCAACTATAGAACAATAATCAATACAATAAGAATGGAATCCCTTCCCTTCCTAGTAGCCTAGTATTTAACATGTATTAATAGCCATCTAGGGTTAGGGTTAGGATTTTTTCATGCCTCAACTCCCTGTTGGGGTTAGGATTTTGGACCCCCTAGAATCTTCTTGAAATTCCACATGTGACTAGCTCCACACATGTCAGTAATGGGATTTGATGTGGCATCCACTCAGTACCATGGAGGTCAACATGATAGGTCAACTTGCAAGAGGCATAACTTCCTCATACAAACTCCAATTGAGGTGATCTCTACGTTGTTGGAAATCTCTTGATGTGTAGAACAATGTTAAGAGGTTGAGGGATATGCCTGCAAGGTTTTGAGACCAAAAAATATTCATTTTGTAAATGTGTTGAACCTGCAAAGAATAGATCTAGCTAAACAATAATACACACATTTGCAGAGAGAATTGGAGAAAGAAGAAGAAGGAGAGAAAGAATGGAAGAATTCTCATTAACCGTATTCCACACATAAAGACTGAATAATTTACAATAGATATAGGATACATGAGTAACTAGTGAGCCATATTGGTGGTCTATATTGATCTGGACACACACCAGCAGTTACAAGAGTAAATTGCCACCTAGTCTAGTCTCTCGAGAAGTTACGGGAGTGAACTGCCACCTAGCTGAGTTAACTAGTCAATTAGTCTTTAGTTAATTGACTGAACAAAGAGTAGTGAGTTGGTGATGATCCCAATGTTGCATGGTGAAAAAACCAATGCAACATCTAAACTCAACTCAACTAGTCAAACTAAAGTTTCAATTGAAAGAGAATATTCTCTAGGTGGAATATTCTCCCCTAAAATATAGTAGACTGGATAATGACTAATTATGACTAATAAACAAGGAATAACCTTAGGAAAAATAAATCCTAGGTGTGTGTGAAGTAGCTCCAACACCCCCCTAAACATCACTATGGTGAAAATAAAGAATGGGTCACGACTACGAGGCCATGTTAGGTACCCAAATACAAAAGATACACTGAACTAAACGAGGAAAGAGGGAAAACCTCATGGGAAAAAAACCCCCCCTCGAATTACAATGCATAAAATAAAAAATGAGAAGGAACAAAAAAATAGTTGGTAAGCAACCCTGTCCTTCACTCCAAGAAGACCTCACAATTGTGCAAGTTTGTGCTCATTGAAGATTTTGTTGAAGATGTAGATGTCTGCAAGGATATGATGAAGTATATGCACCATTGAGATTTCCACACATATCCACTTTATCTTCTTGTAATGAATAATATCCAAATAAATTTTGGATGAAATTTTGAAAATCGTACGGTCGTTTCCAGAAAAATGCTGAAATTTTGTTGATTTTAAAATGATCATAAATTCACTTTCCGAACTCCGTTTCGGACGATTTGTTTTTTGAAATTTGATATTTTCCCGAGAGGAATTCAAATATCCAATTTTTTTCTGCAAATATTTCTCAGAAAATATCATAATGGCATCTGATGTGCGCGAATCTCTTTTTGACTCTTGAGATGCATGCATGGTGCATGAAAAAGTTTCTTCATGTGACTCTTGAGATGCATGCCATATATATTCCACATGAATTTCAGAAAACAAATCTGAAATGGAGTAGACATCATCTTCAATTAATGGAATACAAATTTATGTAGATACTTGTGTAGAAGGCTTTTCAAACTAAGATGATTTATCTTTCAGTGGCTTTTCTACATTCTCTATCTTGTCAACATTTTGCATGCATTCTTATTTATTCCCAAATAAAACCTCCAATCTGCTCCATAATTCATTTGGAGTGAATTCTTGTGAGTCATCATATACTTGATGGAGAATTTTGGGAGAAATAAAATAGAGGATACATCCTATGGCCATATCTTGTCTATTGAGAAAGTCATTTTTCTCATTGATGGAATCAGGCTCTACTTCCATTGCCATCGTTATTTGGTACAAGCCTCTACATCTGAGCATAAGTAGAATTTTTGGCTTCCATTCCAAATAGTTATGAGGCGTGAGAAGTATTTTTGGCGAATAATCCATCTTTTTGTTGTCTTCAATCTTTTGTACCTGCAAAAAATAATTTGGTGTATCTTTTGCTTAGCAGTCCATCGGCTCAGATACCATGTAAATGTGTTGAAGCTACAAATAATAGATATAGCTAAACAATAATACACACATTTGCAGAGAGAATTGGAGAAAGAAGAAGAAGGAGAGAAAGAATAGAAGAATTCTCATTAACCACATTCCACACATAAAGAGTGAATAATTTACAATAGATATAGGATACATGAGTAACTAATGAGCCATAGTGGTGGTCTAGATTGATCTGGACACACACCAACAGTTACAAGAGTAAACTGACACCTAGTCTAGTCTCTCGGGCAGTTATGGGAGTGAACTGCCACTTAGCTGAGTTAACTAGTCAACTAGTCTTTAGTTAACTGACTGAACAAAGAGTAGTGAGTTGGTGATGATCCCAATGTTGCATGGTGACAAAACCAATGCAACATCTAAACTCAACTCAACTAGTCAAACTGAACTGTCAACTGAAAGAGAATATTCTCCAAGTGGAATATTCTCCCCTAAAATATAGGAGACTGGATAATGACTAATTATGACTAATAAACAAGGAATAACCTTAGGAAAAAAAATCCCAGGTGTGTGTGAAGTAACTCCAACACATTTAATGCCTCAAATGGGTTCTAAAAGTTTTATGACCCCAAAATCAAAACAAGATGTGTGCCTAAAATAGGCCCTACAAACCTTTAGCTCCAATTTTTCAGCCCATAAAGTATAATGATCCATTTCAAATCAACTAGAAAGTGTTGCAAATAGTTCCTACTTGCCATATTGTTAATTGTTGTTGTATGAACTCATTGGATAAAGTACATGAGATGAGATTAAGTTGTCATATTATGTAAGTTTAATTTGTACATAGAATAGATTTAGTAAACTTGTGTACCTTGTTAAATTGAGCATAAAAAAATATAGAAAGATGAGGATGGAAATTTATTTTGGAATGTAAATTTTACTAGTTTTTAATATGCAAACTATAAAATGTTTGGCGATATTTTTGTAAAAATCTTTAAATTTCTAAGGATTGTATATAGTTTCTATAAAATTTGGGTTATTTTTAAGATAAAATAATTTTATTCTATAGAATTTGGGCGAATCATTTTTTAGAAAATGGAATTAACCAATCTTTTTTTTTTTTGGAAAAAACATGGAAAATTAGTCCATGACAAAATTTAGCCGCTAAATTTTTTCTTGATTGAAAATTTTTAATTAAAATGTATTGAAAGAGTATTTATTTCATCAAATTCAATCAAAATTTATATTTAATCATTACAACAAATATATTATATAAAAGATAAATATATCATTAAAAACAATTAAATTTCATGAAAATAATAACAACACTCTAGTTTTTGTCCCTGAGGTGTAGGATAGTCGGTGACGGAGTGTGTTGTTAAGGCGCTCTGTGATGTTAAAGTCACCGGTTCGAAACCTGCGGGGACAAAAAATCCAACCATGTTAAGGGTTGGTGTGGTTCAGGTTGAGTGTGATCCTCGAGTGATTTTGATGGCTTAGATGCCCCTGAGTCACGGTTTCTTAGCCACAGGTTAGTCCCACATGTCACGGACAAACTAACAAACAAACAAAAAAACAACACTCTAGTTTTTTTTATATAGATTCAACCAACTTATTTTAAATTGATTATATAAAATACATTATATTTTTCCTCTAATAACAACACTCTACTTTATTGGATTCAACAAACTTCCTTTAAATTTATTATACAAAATATATTTTATTTATCCTCTTCAATAAATATGTGAAGACTTGAAATTTAAATGCAATTCCAAAAATGACAATTTGTTTAAAAAGTTAGTTAAAGTACATGGCAGGCATTTTATTTATTAAAAAATTAAAAATTAATGGTTAAGTAGAAATTGGTAACTATTAATTTAAAACTCGGAGGACTCCATTAACATAATCATTTAGTATTTTTAAATATAATTGGCATTTATCCATACAAAAGAGTCAACAAAAGTTTATTTAATTTATAATCAAAATAAATATAATTATTTTTTTGATATATAAAACAAGAGACATAATCATGAAGCTTGATAACAAGTAGCTTGACATACACCCGACAAAACCAAGACTAAAAAACAAAAAGAGGCATCCAGATATTGTGGATATTACAAACGGATGGTTCGATGGTGCAACACTCTCGAATGGAACTCAGAGTGGAGTTAGCAGACTGATCAGACTCACAAACAACACTTACTATTGATGGACCTTCAATTGTGGCCCGGGAGCCAACACTTGAGTTGAACTTTTGGGCACCTGGGCCACTTTATATTTAGCTTCTAGATTACACATAGAAGATCTTTAGTTGGTCGGAGACTCTAAAACAATTATTGAGTGGTTAAACCACAAGGGTGATCTACAATCCATCTCTCTTCTAGCTTGGAAGGATAGAATCAGTTTACTTCTTCCCTCCTTTAAAAATATCATCTTCTTTCATATCTATCGTGAACACAATAAATATGCAAACCAGCTATCAAAGACAGTGCTAAAAAACAAAAAGGGCATAATCACTTATAATCTCTGGATATATGGTCATGAGGGACCATCACACTACATTACTCTTTAATTTTCTCTTTTTGTCTTTCTAGACTTATAGTTACCCTCGGTTTTCTTTGAGGTTTTTACATGCCAGTTTTACTAGATTTGTCATTGTAACAAGATTTGTTTTCATTTATGAACTTTCACCATCTGTTGGTCTTGTAGACCACTATTGGTGAAAGACTCATTGACACTTTCGTTATCTTGTACCGAATTGTGTAATTGTCTCTTGATTAGATAACATAATTATATTTATAATATAATTGAGAAATTTTCCTATTGGAAAAAAAACTAATGAAATAAGATTTACATTAAGTTATGGTCATCATCATCTTGTGGATGGACACATTTATTATTTGTTGGCACTAAGTTGGAAATTTCAAGGTCCAATTGTCATTGTCCTATCAAGGCTTTCGAAGTTTATTTATCTTAAAAATTACAAGGTGTGGGCATTGGAAACTTATTATTCGAATGTGTGGGTGGAGGAGGTAAATTATGAAAATATTCCCTTATTTATCAAATTGTTTGGCTAACCTTGTGGTAAGGATTTCTCTCATGATAGTTGGAATTTTAAAATATGTTGAATGTGCTAGAAAAATAGTAAATGACTTTCTACTCATGGCCATAGCACATCTATAGTATTCCAAGAGCTAGTGTAAATGTGCTACTACCTCGAATTTTTGTACATGTATAATGATATACATGTATAAACTAATACATATTAATGAGTTATCACATTGAAAAAAACCCCTAGAAGATCATGCTTTAAAAAAAAAAATGGGACTAGTGAATATTTGTATTCAAGGTGGCCAAAATGGAAAAATATCACAGAGAAAGTTGGCATGTTGTTTCAAAAGGTTTCGTCGGCATTGTTATCCCCATTTTGTGTATAATTGGGGAGATTATGTCTCAAGGCCCTCAGTTTGCAGATATGGAGTGCCAAGAGACTACATGACCAGTAGTACCCTTTTGGACAGATGGAAACCCTCTCACCACCACAGATGGTCACATATTTCCAGATGGCATCCACCACATCAGCTGGCTTCCAGAAGGAAGTGGGCCTTGCTACATGAGGTACAAGTTAGTATTATGGTGAACATAATTTCAATATTTAATCCATTTGAGTATGTTGTATCTTATATTTCTCTAGATTTTGTGATATATGCTTGGACATTATGTCTTTTTCCCTGCTTCACCTTGGTGGTTGACATTGTGCCCTAGTAAGTGGTTTTCCTTGGGGTTGGGTTTTCTACTAGGAACTCCCTTAAAGATCCATCATATCATTCCTGACCATACTTATCGCTTTCCATCATTATTCCCCTCCATTTCCTTATCTCTTGGGATTTTAGAGTGTATTGACCCAAGAAGGGGTTGTCCATCGTTCTATGGGAAGAAGGGGTTGAAGGCCCAGAGGGATTGATGTTGGGTAAAATGTAAAAGCCTTGTATGAACATTCCAGATGCTTCGCCCAAGGATCACCCAGGAAAGTAGTGAAACACTTATCTTTGAGTAAAGGGGACCCACAATATAATAAAGAATGCTTAAAATGTTAGTTGAAGGATATAAGGTCTCATCACAAACCAACCTATCACATCCATGAATATGTAGTGGTATGACATTGCCATCATCTGGTCACTAAACCAGGGTAATGGCTCTCAGTTGCATGGATGAGAGAAAGGGGGTCTCATCACGATCCAACCTTCTCATTTCCACTAGGTTTTTGTGGGTGACATTGCCATTATCTGGTCACCATGCTAGGGCAGTGACCTTCAACCTCTCCTTAAAATTATGAAAGAATGAAAGAATGGCGATTAATGGGTTTGGAAAAAGTGCATTGCGAATGAAGGTAGCACACACCCTCTAAAAAGGAACCCATTAATGAGACACTATGACCCCTTGTATGTCATGAGCCCTATAACCGTTGAGTCTTGACCCCAATCACTTCATCTAGTTTACATGGCTTAGAGAGGAATCTCTTGGAAACTCTCCTTGACTTAGGGAAAAATATACCCAATAGGACACCTCGTCAACCCTCCCATATTAAAGCTTGACAAGTAGCATAATGTCTTTGAGAAGTTAATTGTTTGATATAATGATCCTTGATGCACATGCTTAGGTGGCTCATTAATTGATTGGATTCACTTATCATGATGTTATGACTTGAAATCCTTGGAGGGCGTGGTCATTTGTCTTTGCAGGACCTAGTTGGTGGAATTTTTTGGGAGAACAAGCCTAGCTTGGTATTAGGTAGCTAGAGAGGTAGTGGGGGGGTGCAGAGGGCCCATAGTGATAATAGTATAGGATATTCAATGTAAGGTGGAATAGCTCCATTATATTCTTAAATAAGGTCCACTATGGTAGTTAGATATAATAAATGTAAGAGGACTTGTTAGAAGGTTACTCCTCTAGAATGTTCATAGGTGGGTGGTAGCACTATATAAAGGGGTTCAAGAAATGTAATGATATAAACTGGGAAGTATTGTATTTGGAGTGGTAGCTCAATAGGACACCCCCTTGAAGAGGAAAGTGAACAGGAGAGGATCCCTTCCATAATACGATCCATTGTATGGTGTTTCCCTACCTCAAGGGTTTTATTATAATAAAGAGTATTTATTTTATATTTATATGCGGATATATTGAGGTTCTTTTGTATTCATTATTTGGTACTTGACATTTGGTATCATAGCACTTTCCTTGACATGCATTCTTAGAAAAT
>ML789189.1:27544-38460 GCA_009831015.1 Picea engelmannii
TTTGGGGGGGGGGGGGTTCGTGATGACGACAGGACTATAGAGTCCATAACTTTTCACAGGTTGTTAAGATTGATACAAGATAAAACCCATTGGATAGACAATTTCTAGATATTTATTTTGGTATATTTTATGTGGTGTTTCCAATGGATGTTCTCTCTCAAACCCTCAAGGAAATTCTACACACGATTGAATCATTCAAATCCCAAATGCATGGCACATTGCATAAATTTCAAGAAGGTATAAGGGATGGTTTTCATAGTATACATGAGTCCTTGGCGAGAATCCAGGAGAAATATACTTTGGTGAACATCATGGATGAATATCATCAAGAAGTGTATGCTTAGTATGCTTTGGAGGACGATTCTGATGATTGGTACACAGATAGTTGTCATTTATGGGATGAAAACCACTTCAATCTTATATTTGATGACTCTACTCCCCCTCAGGTAGAGAACTTCTTAGCGAGTAAACACGATCATTATCTGCATATTATTCCTTAGTTTTATTATTCTCCAGTTTTAGTGAATGCATTTTTTGTTGTTTCTAAATATTTTGATCCACATGACCAGTGTCAATCTTTAGAGCATCATTTTTAGTTGGTTCCCAAGTTCCAATATTTTCAGTGTGGAGTTCACATGAGCACTTAGACATGGGACCCAGGTTCAAAGTGGAAATTCAACTACTTCATCATAGTAGCTCACATTTATACATGGGACCTTGGTTCTTCAGTCTTCTTCAACATTATGGTCCACAATTATCCATGGGACCCTAGTATATGGTTGTCCACCCTCATAACAAGCGTTGAGGACAACGCTTTCATAAGGGGGATGGAATGTTAGGTAGCTAGAGAGGTAGTGGAGTCCATCCAATGTAAGGTAGAATAGGTCCACTATATTATTAAATAAGTCCCACGATGGTAGTTAGATATAATAAATGTAAGAGGACTTCTTAGAAGGTTCTGCTTCTAGAAGATTCCTCCTCTAGAATGTTCTTAGGTGAAGGTAGCACTATATATAGGGTTTCAAGCAATGTAATGGGATATGAAGAGAATTTTTGTATTTGGAGTAGTAGCTCAATAGGAGGAATCCCCCTCGAAGAGGCAAGTGCACAGGTGAGGATTCCTTCCATAACAGGATTCATTGCATGGTGTTTCCCTACCTCAATGGTTTTCTTATAATAAAAGTGTGGTTTCTTCTATTTTCTCTCTGGATATATTGTGTATTCGGCATTTGTGGTGATTATATCTATAGATCTACTCAAGTACTTAAAAATTGGAATCAGAGAACTTTCCTTGGTAGGAATTGTGGGAATTTGTTTTTCTATTTTTGTAGATTGTTTTGGAGAAGAAAAAGAGGGTCGTGACATTATAGATGATTTCTATATATTAATGTGAAAAATTTGAAGAAACGGGTTGTATATCTGATTTCATCTTAGAAAAACACTCAATTAAAATTTTTTATCTGAAACGAAGTCCGAGAAGTAAAGTTATTGGCATTTTAAAATCTGTTATTTTTCAGGGTTTTTTCTGCAGACGATTGTGGGATTTTTCTAATTTTTGTAGCAACTGGGGAATAATTTTCCCAATATATATATATATATATATATATATATATATATATATATATATATGAGTTCCTCTAACAATTTCACCCAAATTTAAAAAAAAAAAATCATTTGAATTGGAGCGCTGGAAGTGAATATATCGTTGATTTAAAATCAGTTATTTTGGGGGGTTTTCTTGACGGTGGCAAGACTGTAGAGTTTATAACTTTTCAGAGGGTGCTCAGATTTCTACCACATCAGTGCCATTGGATAAATAATTTTAAGATATTTCTTTTGGTATATTATATGTGGTGTTTCCAATGGATATTCTCTCTCAAATCATGGCAGCCATTAAGAAAACAATTCAAGAGTTCAAAGTTGAAATGAAACATATTCAAGAGAAACGTATTCAAGAGCTCAAAGTTGAAATGAAACATATTCAAGAGGAATGTATTCAAGAGTTCAAAATTTAAAGGCATATTATGGAAGGATATAATCAAGAAAGATATGTTTGGTATGAATTTGAGGTTGATTATAATGATTGGTATATGGATAGTTGTCATTTTTGGGATGATAAATTTTTTCATCTTTTATTTAATGACTCTACTCCACCTTATATAGAGAACATCAATGTGATAAATCAAGAGCCAATGATTATTAACAGTGTTAAGCCTGCATATTATACAGTGGTATTATTCCTTCCATATTCTACTACGACCCCTTCCCACTATGTGGATGGATCTTCTTATTTGGATCCACATGACAGGTGTTCATCTTTGGAGCATTAGTTTTAGTTGGTTATTGGGTTCTGATATCTTTCGTGTGGAGTTCACATGAGCACTTGGACATGAGACCCTAGTTTACAATGGAGGTTGGACTAATTCAGCATGGTGGCTTCCATTTCTACATGGGACCATGGTTCTCTAGTCTACTTCATCACTATGGACCACACTTATCCATGGGACCCTGGTATATGGTTGTACACCTTCATAACAAGCGTTGTGGACAATGAATTCATAAGGAGGATGGAATGTTAGGTATCTAGAGAGGTAATGGGGGGGTCCAGAGGGCCCATAGTGATAATAGTGGAGGCCATTCAATGTAAGGTGGAATAGGTCCATTGTAGTATTAAATAAGGTCCACTATGGTAGTTAAATATAATAAATGTAAGAGGACTTCTTCTAAGGTTCCTCCTCTAGAATGTTCATAGGTGGGTGGTAGCACTATATAAAGGGGTTCAAGAAATGTAATGAGACAAGTTGGAAATTAAAGTGTTTGGAGCAGTAGCTCAATAGGAGGATGCCCCCTCGAAGAGCCACGTGAACAGGAGAGGATCCATTCCATAATAGGATCCATTGTATGATGTTTCCCTACCTCAAGGGTTTTCTTATAATAAAGACTGTTTATTCTATATTTCTCTGTGGATCTATTGAGGTGTTTTTGTATTCAGTCTTTGGTACTTAACACTTGGGCTTCCATGCCGCTGCAAGCCCACAGGTTGGATTTCAAGGGCCCACATGCCGGATGAAGAAGATAAAACTTGAAAGGCCTTGAAGATGACTTGGATGATGTATCCTAGCCCCCACATGCCAAGCCTTTTTCCTAGGAGAGGCAAAAAGTCTCCTTTTATCATTACATCATCTAGGGGGTTAGGACTTGGTGGTGATGTAGCAACTCATTGACACATAGATGTTTTGAGAAGGACAAGGTCTTTACCATGAGGAGATTGCCTAGATGCTTGGCATATGGCCTTTGGGGGCCTACCAATGCTTCTCCAACACTAACGAATTCTTCTAAGTGGAAAAACGTCTCCTAAAGGGGATACGTCCATGTAAAATTGGGTTTATTTGTGCAAAAGTGAAACTTTAAATGAATTGTTTAATATTACTTTGTTAAAGGGAGAAAGATTAGGGTTGTTGAGACCTAGTCTTGTGATTTACCCCTTAATTTATGGACAAGTCGCCTTAGTGACATTTTGTATAAATAAGAGATAATAATATCTCATTTTGACATAACTCTCCCTCTTGTGAGAGGACTTGGATCTGAAATTTTCACTACACTTGGCTATATTTGTCTCTTGTGCACTTATTTATGGCTATCTCTTGTGAATGATTTATGGAGGAGTAAGGTGTTAGCCTTGGAGGAATTCTTTCTATCTTTTATGGTGGATTATCTTAGCATCTTTCTTGATTTTTGAATGGTATTTTACTCTTATTCTATCATATTTTTCAAGTCAAGGATTGTTGTGATAGGAGCTAAGAGGGAAGTATGAGAATTTACTCCCACACTCTAGTTTTCATCATTTATTGCTTAAAATTCATCGATGTTGCAAGGGTTTTTGTTTGAGGAAGTAAGCGGATTTACACCCCTCATTCTTAAAACCTAACTAGAGATACTTTCCTTGGGAAGTAGAAGGAATTACACCCCCAAGGAAGTGGAATCTCTAGTTCATTTATTTGACTCCATTAACCCAATAGTAAAGGCATTGGTCATCTATTTTTTTCATTAGAAATATAAAATCATTACCTTTGGAAACATGAAATTTTATCTTTTGAAAGATCTCTTGCTTGGAGTTGGTTTGCCTCATTGAGAGGAGTCTTACCTTAATAGGATGTTCCCTCTCTCCCATTTATTTACTTGTTGTTACAAACCCTAACCTATAGCCATTAGGGATGATCTAACCTTGATAAACTACTAACCATAACTCCTAAACTAACCCTAGACCAGCTCCTAAATTTTGTTCATTTACTCTACAAACTAGGCCACATAGTTTGGGCTAAATGTTGGCATATTTTGATGGTATAATTTGATTATATAAGTAACTGAAAGATACAACCATAAGGCTATAATTTTATGCAGAAAATACATGTTTACAACAACCATCTTCTCTTGCCTCTTAAGTGCCATTTTTCAACCTATACTCATTGCTAATTTTGATGTTGATTTGTTTAACTAGTTTAGATATTTGTACGCTGATTTAGATGCTTTATTTTCTTATATAAACTGTCATATATTGCTTCAAATTAGGTAAAACAATCATAACTTTTTGATCCATACTAACATATATCATTCCAAGTTGGATTTTCTTGTGTCTTAGGAAGGTACAATCATTCAGAGAAGTACTATCCATTTGGGGAAAAAATCACTTGTCTTACAAGGAATCTCACTCCACTCGGACTTGACCTCTAGGGGCTCTACTTCCATCTATATCCATCTCCATATAATCCCCCCTAGGGTCACTGGGATCACCTCCCTAGAGTGACCTAGTCACCTTTGAAGTGTGGGACCTACATCAAGGTGACATTGGATGTAGGATTCCCAAGTTGTAGCACTTTCTTTTGTGGTTGGGTCAGGATTTTCCCAACCTACAACTTGTGCTATAACATTTTGGCGTCATTTCCGTGGAGGATTTTGAATCCCCTTCGTACCCTAACAACACTTTGGCAAGCTATCCCAAAACATTTCCCTTATCTTTCTTGGTGACTTCGCCCAAGGGACGTTCCCTTTCCACCCTTCTTGAGGAACTCATTTTAAATCTCATCTGGTGACTCCACCTTCCCATAACCTAGCTATCCCTTATGCTTTTTCATCCCCTAGTGAGACTTGAGCTCATCTGGAAACTCCATTGATGAATTACCCTAAGTAATGGAACCATGGCCTCATGTGACTTACCATGGGCATTCCATAAGGTTTATCCCTCCTTTGATGTTCAAGATATTCCTAGATATCCAAATCATTTCTCCCCTGAGTGGAGGACAAGTTGCCCCAAATTTGATGGTGATCCGACTCTAGCAGTCACCCATGTCATGAATTATATGAAGTATGCTTCAAGCTTAAATGTGCTACATGAATATGTGTTGATGAAAAATAATTTGTCTTCATTGGAATCAAGTCAAAAGGATTGGCTTGCACACTCATGTGATCAAAAGAGTATCCCTTCTTCTACAAAGATCATTTAAGAATTTATCAGGAAATATCAGCGAGCTACTCAAAGTTTGCAAGATGGTTTCCAAGAGCTCAAAAACACTCTTTGCAGAGAAGGTTTTTTTTACCAATGATGAGACAATAGATGAAGAAAATCTTGAAGAAGATCCCAATGAAGAATATTTGAATGAGACATATGATGAAGATGAAGTATCTGCTCTTCCACTTGATGAGGACATCTAGACCTCTTCTCCTTATGCACATCAAGAAGAGAACACAATGATTTATAATCGTTTTGAAAACTTTGATGATTCTTTATTCCATGAATGTGAAAATGAATAAAATTGCCAAAAGGATCTCGATGAAGTTTCTCTTGTAGAAGGCATGAATGAGACTTTGTTATCTTCTTTCCCTTTTGAATAAAATGAAGTTATCGAGTCTTGTGAGGAAGTGATAAACTCCTATGGTGAAGATGAATTCGTGGAACAACCCTCGGATATAGTTGACGAACACATTGATGATTTCATATAGGTTGGGAGACATAGATGGGATGTGGGTTGCTTCATTATTGATAGAGATCCAATTTATTGCATTGAGGGTAGCTCTCAAGAAGAGGGGGTTGAAATGTCATATTTAGAGGACTGGACTCCATGCATGTATGATTCATGTGTTTGGAAACCTAGTGATGACATGGTTACAGATTTGTTCTTCCCTTTCAAGGATGATTTGTCGCAACATGATATTCATTCATCCTTTAATACATACCCTTTTAAGGATGCATGTTTGATTTATGAGGATTCCTAGCCATTGTGCTCAGATTTTGAGGATTACCAAGATGTTGCCATCGTAGAGAAATCAAATATTTATCCTTCAGAACAGAAGTATTTTTGTCTTGGGGATTTTCATCAAGATTTCCAAGGGAAGAGGCAGTGTTTTTCAACACTTGAGATTGTTCCTTACCTCTTACCCTCTTCTTCAAGAGACCATCCAATATTCTTTTGATCTTTCATTTCCTCCCAATCCTCAACAAGCAGTGAGACTTTATGCACAAATTATTATGAGCCTTCATATGCATATAGTAGCCCCCTTCAGAGATGGATTGATCAATCTTGTGGCTACACTTTCAGGCAAGATGATCGGGCTGATGGTTTCTCTTTCCAGCAAGATTTCCTCCCTTCCACCCATCTTCATGAGTTTTATTTCATGATCGATTATATGTGTGTTTATACTAATGATTATTATGTGCTTGACTTATATTTGTTGTATTATATGATTAAG
The DNA here is from genome assembly GCA_009831015.1 of Picea engelmannii. NCBI lineage: Eukaryota > Viridiplantae > Streptophyta > Pinopsida > Pinales > Pinaceae > Picea > Picea engelmannii. The sequence goes on from ML789189.1 coordinate 34,289, forward strand.
CACAGGGGGAGATATACTTTGATGATATGATCATCTAGTTGCATTGGTTGTATGACTTCACTTGACATCATCCATCATGTGATCTCCAGGGCCCCAAGGCCCTAGGTAAATAGTTAGGTAATATTGTTTTCCCTTGAATTTGCATCTTAATTGCTCATATTAGTTTAGATGCATTTCATTTTCATTTTTCTCTACTTGCATATTGATTTCATGTTTAGTTTAGAAATTTTAGAAAAAATGTCATAATTAACTTTTTCTAGCTTATGTTGGTTTTGATTATGATCATATGAGAACAAGGATGAGTAGGTCTATCAGGAGATTCTATGGTTCTCATGCACTATACGACGAGCACATGTCCCCAAGTAGGAGCCATATGTTATCCCCATTTTGTGGATAACTAAGGAGATTATGTCTTAAGGCCTTCAGGTTGCAGATATGGAGTACCGAGAGACTACATGATCAGCAGTACCATTTTGTACAGATGGAAACCTCTCTCACCACCACAAATGGTCACATATTTCCAGATGGAATCCACCACATCAATTGTTTTTCAGAAGGTAGTGGGCCTTGCTCCATGAGGTAAAGTCAGTATTATAGTAAGCATCATTTCTATATTTAAGCCAGTTGAGTATGTTGTATCTTAGATTTCTCTATATTTCATTATATATGATTGGATATTATTCCTTTTCACCTACTTCATCTTGGTGGTTGACATTGTGCCCTAGTAAGTGGTTTTCCTTAGGGATGGGTTTGCTACTAGGAACTCCCTTAAACATCCATCATACCATTCTCGACCATATTACCACTTTCCATTATTATTCCCCTCCATTTCCTTATCTCTTTGGATTTTAGGGTGTATTGACCCCATAAGGGGTTGTCCCTCATTCTATTAGAAGAAGGGGATGAAGACCCAGAGGGAGTGATATTGGGTAAAAGATAAAAGCCTTGTATGAACCTTCCAGATGCTTCGCCCAAGGATCACCCAAGAAAGTAGTGAAGTGCTTATCTTTGAGTAAAGGGGTGTTGGCAGCCAATTCAATTTTTTTTTAATTGCCTTAAAAAGATGCCTACACCTATGTCTCTTGAACTTCAAATTTCTGTCGCATTTTGCAAAGAGACGATGTTTCCATTTCAAGCGACATTTGCAAATTGGTTTTCACGACTGAAAGCGTGAAAACTCCTCCATCGTTATTTGAATTGCCATGATCTGTTCATTGATATTCTGATTGGTACTTACCTTTGGTTTATTATTAAGTGGCTAGAATGATTTTTCAAACTAGGACCATTTACCTACTCTTACTTTGACTGCGCAATTTGATTTTTATTTGATTGATCAGGCATTGAGCATGTTAATTTATGAATTATATTGGTTTCATAAGGGCCATGGTTGATTTTGTTTTATATAATGTGATCCTTAAAGCTCTTAGCTTGTCGATTTTATAGAACCATTGGTTGAAATGTTTTATAAACCTTGATTACACATTATGCAATAAGCGCATGGGTAATATATGAGTTTCGATTTCATATTGAATGGCAATAGTTTCAAGTTTGCAATGGCGTGTTGGTTTGACGTTGGGGTTTTTGGTTTAATGTTGATTTGAATTATTACTGGCACGTATTCAAACTTTGGGTGTGATTTAACATTGAACGTTCATGATTTCAAACCATAGGTTGATGTATTGACATATCACTATCCACCGTTTAAATCCTTGTGTTAGCCGATTAATGTGGTTTGAGTGATGTCATAATTGATTAAACAATGTTGTACTGTGCACTTAATGTTTTGCATGGCGGTGAACTAACCCACGACCTTCGCATGCGCATATTGATTTGCCTCCCCTTTGAATGCTTGTAGCTGTTAGCCCTATCGATTTTGAACCCTGTGTGTTGTTGTGTTCGATCCAAACCCTACCATGCACCCGCACTATGGCTCCGGTCGTAAGGGCTGAACCCAATGGTAGACATGCATTGTTAATGTTCGATGGTGCTTACAGTGACCTTGAGGAATTCGGATGGCTCCCGTTTATACAGAATTTTCATGGCTATAACCCTAGCGTGGCTCAACAATTTGCTTTAACCTTTGATGGCTGTCGAACCAAGGTTGGGGATGTGCAGTTAGAAATTGATGAGCAATTTCTCAGTTTGGCCACCGGTTTGCCTGTCACTGGGCAAAAATGGTCAAAAAATTGCAAAGTGGAAGATGTCCCATGGACCTTGCTCTTCCAGTCATGAAGGGTGAGCTCGTGTAACAAAGGTTTGCCCGCGAATATGCTCAAGCAACGCTGGCACGATTTGYTGATGATTACCAAACAATTCATCACCTACGAGGGCAGGTATGGTTTCGTTTTCTTGTATCACCTTCGGCTACTGATGGTTTTCATGGGTTATGAGCTTAATATGCCTTACTACTTGCATAGGAGTTTGTTTAAAATGTCTAAAAGATACAAATGAAATCAGGCTGACAGCAGTCTGTTTCATTTTGGGTTAGTTAAAATGCTTGTGGTTTGTCATTTGGGGTTACGCCGAGAGTGTTGGAATAACATTCTTGTTCGAAATAATTTTGATAACTCAGGGCCACCATAGGTTAACAAACCTGTGGTGAGCAAGAGMAAGTCAGTACCCCCTGTGCCTTACAGTGCTCTGTTACCAAAACCCCTACCCGACTCACCTATGGACCTACCCAATTCTGTGACCCCAGATGTGGAAAATGTTAAACCCATGGCTAAAAGGCCTAAGGCCAAACCTACAGCGAATTCTAAAGGCAAGAATAATGCCCGGTTAATCTCTTGCATGGAAAGAAACAAACCAAAAGCACCTGTCAACCCTGACCCTATTATGGTGAGTGAAGACTCTGACTCAGAGATTGAACATTACCTGGCGAGTGAGTATCACTATTCAGAAGGTCTGTGTGATAAACCCACATACGATTTTGTGAAGAACCTACCACCTTGTTTGCAAAGTGACCCTAGTTTTCCAGGCATCGAAATGCCTTGTGAAACCCCTGGTGACTCGTCGAAACCCCCTCCCGCTCTAGCCGAACAAGCTGCTCCACCATGTGATCAGTGTGGCTCATGGTTGGAAAGGTATTACCTCGACGTGCCAATGCTGTAGTCCAGAATTCATGCTCTGAAAGGTCAAGTTGCAAAACTCACCAGCCAGAAGGCAAATATGCCATCCACTGATAAAAAACAGCAAACAACAGGTTCGATTTTGTTTAAAAATGTGGAGTCGGCTACAACGATCGTCAATTCAAAATTGGCATAGCTCGAGCCACCTCACTGGTATGATTATCACCTGTTTATTTGATTAACTCGGAGCTCTGTTTACACCATGGATTTACAAAACACACAAGCATGCATTATTGTATATAATTTTGTAAATCGAACAATTTTTATATCCTTTAAGTTTTGATTGGATTTGGCTTAGATTCGATGGATCTTCGGATAGATTTGATTGTTTTAATTTAGCTTCAATTGGATGCTCTGTTGATTATTAAATTTGTTTCTAAACATAGGCCATTTCTGGTATTTAAATTTCAAACACAGTCAATATTTCGATTCGAAATTGGTTATAGTCGATACAATGTGGTTGGCAATAATGGTTAGTTGTTGTGATTTTATATTTCATGTCTTATGATCAATTCGAATATCATTCTGTTAAGACATAACCAAATTACGAATGGATATGAATCATAACTGTTATACCCAATTCGCATTGTTTGACCGTGTTATCATCTCGTTTCATATTGCAATGAATATATTGTGTAAATTTGATTTGTTGAATGAAAATGATCATGCCCAGGATTACGATTTGTTTTTATATATGACTCAGTCACGATACGATTCGATTGATTACCCAGTTTATGATTATCACCTTTGTCAATTTGTGATGGTTGTGATCGTTATTGTGATCCTGTTTGCTGACTGTGTAACGCTCTATGATCGAAATCTTTGGCAAAGTTTGTTGATGCTATTATGCATGTTTCATGTTGACTGTAATCGTAACAGCCTTTCATTATTAGCATTTGGTTAAAACAATATGAATCTAATGCACATTGTTACAGCCGTAACAAATCGGTTTGGATTGTGTTCGATTATAACTATATCAATTCTGATTACATCGTATCTTATATGACACAATTCACTAGTGATTTCGTTTGTTATGAAACAGTC
>ML789189.1:58310-73120 GCA_009831015.1 Picea engelmannii
ATGTCAAAACCAGGGAAGGAGCATTGGACAGCAGTAAAAAGAGTTTTCAGGTATTTGCGTGGCACTTCTAGCTATGGATTGTGCTACGAAGGAAGACCAGGATTGGACAGAGTGGTTGATATACATGGCTTTGTGGATGCAGATTGGGATGGATATTTGGATCATAGGAGATCTACAAGCGGGTATGTGTTTAACATGTTTGGAGGAGCAATAAGTTGGATGAGCAAAAGACAGGCTGTAGTGGCACTTTCAACTACAAAATCTGAATACATGGCAGCCACTCATGCAAGTAAGGAAGTAGTATGGTTACAAAGATTGTGTTCAGGTATTGGGTGGGTACAAGAAGCTATAAGGATAGAGTGTGACAGTCAGAGTGCAATTTTCTTGGCGAAGAACCCTGCTTATCATTCAAAGACAAAGCACATTGATGTTCAATATCACTTTGTGAGAGACATTATTGAAGAAAATAAGGTGTCACTGATGAAGGTGGACACTTTGAATAATGTTGCATATTCATTAACAAAATATGTGAGCACTGAGAAGTTCTCTTGGTGTAGAGGATCCATGGGCATTGTTGTCCTAGATTTTTGACTATGTAACCCTGTAACCCCCTGTGTGCAAAGAAAACAACAAGTGGGAGAATGTTGGGTATGTGTTATATTCTTTGCACGAGTAGCAGTGTCTGAGCGCTTGTGCCGGGCGTGTAGGGGGGCGGAGTCCCCCGCGTGGGGGTTCGGGGGCAGCGCCCCCGAAATTTTTTTTTTTGGGCCGACATATTTTCGCCGGTTTCGGGCCGACATATTTCCGGGACGACATATTTTCGAGACCACATGATATTAGGTGGTTTTCGGCACATGGTTTTTGCCAATGGTTTTCTATTTCCGGTTAAGGAATTAGGGTTTTGGACTAATCCAGGTCATTGGGTTAGGGTTTTGGATGTCGCTGGCTCCTATATGTATATTGTATTGTAAACAATGTAACACAATATGTATCAATATAATATATGTTGGTTTTCCCGGTTTGGGTTTCCAGGTGAAAAATCTTTGTGTAATGTTTGTATTTGCCATTGTATCTTTTCTGTTCTTTTCTTAATATCGATTTGCAGTAGATATTGTACAAGGTTAGAATTTATAAATAGCCTCTCTAGGGTGTTATCAGACTAATTGTTAAGTGCAGACACAAACAGATCTCCCTAACTTCCATAGGAAACTAGAACAAAACATAACAGAATACATACTTCGCCTTAAAATTCATTGTCATATAAACTAGTTTAGTGAGGTACAAGTGACATACCTTTTAGATGACGCTTGATCCTCTCTAGTGTTGTCCTTTTAGCTCCTTCCTTGTGTTTGTGGAATGTTAAGTCTGTGTAATAATCACAAACCAACAAAGAGGGAAAACAAAGATATGTATATTCTAATGAAGTCTTTGTATAGGATCAAGGAATTATACAATAGAAGATGAGATTCTTTTATAGGGAAGAAATGTATTGTTGTATTAAATTAAATGGAAAGTGGAGAATACAACCCATACCTTGATGTTGTAAGGTCCCCTTTCAAGGGCTCTTTGCTTCAACACACACACACCTTTTCTCCAACATCTTGAATGAAGAAAATCTACAATCTGACTTGAAGAACTAAAGCAAATCTCTCAAGCATAATCCGAAGTAGAACTCTCCATGCAAATCTTAGCCTATTCAACATTAGAATTTTCCATGAGAGATCCCTCTTTATATAGGGTGAAATATATATGGATGAGGAGATTAGGATGATCCCACTAAATCATAGAAGCGACTAAGATCCAAACCGATCGGAGGCCACCTCATCTTCTAGAAGATTCCCTTCTAGAACATTCGTGATTTTTTACTTTTCCTTTTCTTTAAGCATCATCCTACCCTATTCACAAGCAGCATGCAACGACGTCGCAATATATTTTTAGGGAAGAGTGCAATGATCAGGCATCGTCACACCCCATGCATATAGCAGGGTGTGACGACCTTCCTTGTTATGACTTTTGAAAGAGGAAAGAAAATCACTTTTCCCATGGAGAAAGTCTTCTTTTAATATTTTTGGGGAACATGAACACATGTTGTCAGTTGATCACTGAGGTAACCAAAATAATGTGCAACATAAATCCCCTAAAAGTATGAAGTTGGAAGTCGTGACAACTGAAATACTTTGTAGAATGTGTGTGTCGAAAACAAGGAGTGCATCAATCGGGAACCTGTAAACAATGAAGCATATACATAATAACATATCATTTTCTGAGGTAATCATTCCCATGCTCAAACTACAGGTGACTCTAATCGTAAGTTTCAAGTGATTCATGGACACTTAACATACATCATGGATCCATGTCATCATGATTCATCATAGCCACTAGGAATACACTATGGATCTATGCTCTAAAAGAATTCAAATCCCGAGATAGCCACGAGACATACACAGTGGATCTATGTGTCAATACAAACTTATGAATACTTCATCACAACCTGGACCAAAATGATAAGATCTAGGGTCTTCATTTATGTCATCTCTAAGTAGGAATATAGACATGTGATTATAGGTGTCAAAGTCGAACATGGTAGAAACCACTTGATTACCGGTCATTAATGAAAATCATTAACAAGTGCGAGGGAAATCACCATTGATGTCAATGACTCCCAAGGTACCCTAGTACAATCCAACGAATGGGAATAAATTATTTGAAGCTGAACACTCAACTGAATCTTTCAATCAGGTCCCAATGATGTGAACCCACTATTGAAAGCAAAGAAACCTGCCATTGAGGCATGCAGGCTCTAAGGTACTAAATGATTTCTAAGTCTTGTTCCTAGATAATTAGTTGAATTCAACAAGAAAAGACTCGTCATAGGAGGGCCTTGATGTATCCCCCGTCAATGACATGAAATATGTAATATATTTGAAGTAGATCAGAGTATGAAGTGATTCAGAACTGACACAGGGAAGGTCGACATGGTAGAAAATTTATAACTTCAGATGGCTGACTCAATAGAAGGCTCGTTTAGGTTGGACTTCTCTTCAACATATACATGACACGACAGTTGTCCTGGAAGAATTGACTCAAGAGGACCCAATATATGAACTTGTGGATGGTCAAATGAGAGGAAAATGGATTTCCCAACCCGGATACAATGATGAAGGGGGGTGTCATGTTCAAGAGTGACTACTACTTCCACTAACACAAATACAGAGACACATTTCTTTCCCAATTTTCCCCCACCATTTCTGGTGAGTACCTCTTTATTTTTATGAAAGCTTGAGGAGGATAACATATGCTTGTAGATGTAATCTCATCCTTCAGACGAGTCCCTCGGAGTATGTTTAAAAAACCCCAAGGAGTGGTTTGATCCCATATGGGTCTTTCGATGTTTGTTTAATGAGTCCAAAGAAAGAAAACTCAGGAGTTTTTCAATTTTAGAGAGTCGAAAAAACACTTAAAGAGAACTCCATTAGGTCATTTTTTGTAAGTTAATCCGATGAGACTGAAAAAGAGACAACCTACCACTCGTTAGATGTTTTCTTCAAATACTTTTACAAGCATGAAAAGAACAAGGTCACTCGGCCATCTTTTCATGTTTTAGGGAGCTTGAAAAGAGATTAAATGATACTCTATAGTTTTCATTTTTCGTATTACCAATGTGAGTTCGAAAAATGACAAAAGACTAATCGAGTACATTCTCATGGTTTCATGAGCGTGAGAAAGAATTAAGACTCTGCTCAGATTTTTTCCAAAAAAACCCTAAAAGGATCTTGTATACAAGAAAAGTATGTGAAAGCAAATCAAAAAAGGGTAGACCTTTGTTCCAACGTCTTATCTCTAGGCCTTTTAATTTGCAAAAGTCAACACTTTGCCAAGTTGTTAAGACTTTATGGCATGGATAAAATATAAAAATAATATAATTTTGCAAATAAAAAAGTGGTCAAAAACAATAAAATAGGCCCAAAACACCATTTTACCATTTCATTTGCAAATTTACCCAAGTAGTGCTCCAAAGCCCTTTTTCTCCCCGAATTTCAACTATCGATCATGGAGCATGTGGTGGATCATTTTTTGAACCATCTCTGTCAAACGGGTAATCTTATTCTCCTTCATCTTTTCATGGTTTCAAAATTTGTTTTTATTAGTCAAATTTGTGTGTTGGGTCGATTTTTTGGGGCTACCTGCGCGTTGAGATCGTCGCAGGTTCCCTATATTGTGAACTGCAACGATATTGGATCATCGCAAGTGACCCTATAGGTAGGTTGCAACAATGTCGCTCTACGTGAATGCGCATCCCTGTGACGACCGCAACCAAAAATTTAAAAAGACAAACCTAACTAAGAAAAACCCCCAGGAAAGAATTTTATGTTTCTAATCTTATTTTATTGTTCCTTGGTAGGATTTCCTTGGTCAAGATGCTTGAGTGGCATGAGTGAGAGCATGAATAAGAGGATTATTTCACCAGGAATGACCTGGGGATAGTTATGGCTCTAAGTCAATGTGGGTTACTAAAACTTTTCAGGATTCAGGGCATGAGAGCCCAGTTGAGATTGCTACAGTATTTGGTTCACATGTGGGATGTGAACAAACATGCATTTTGTTAGCACTTGGTAAATTTACTAGAGGTTGAAAAAGAAGAAATCTACAAAGGTAACCTTAACCAACCGCTTTTGAAGCTGGGATCTAGCCCTTCCATCTTCAGAGAGGGATCTCTCTATGTGATTTAGCTTTGTTTTAATTTCATATATTAGGCTAGCTAAGAGAACTGTTGGTTTTGTTGTAAAGGGTTTTTAAAGTTGGTTGAGATAAACTACACATCCTTTGGGCTATGGGGTCTGTGTTTAATCAAATCTGAGATACGACCAGAAACGCCAAAGAAAATCTTCACAGGGAGAGATAACACACTCACTGTATCTTTAGTAATTAAAATGATGGACAGAAGAAAAGATAAGGAAAATAACTTCAACTAACAAGAAGTTAAGAATTTCTTAATTGAAGATATTAGAAGATAAACATTAAAATCTTTAGAATCGGAAATAGGGTATCAAAGATAAATCCTGCAACATTGCGCTATTCATAAAGATTAGTTATCGAAAAAAAGATGATTACAGAGCAAGAAAACATTTAACTGAGAAAATCACATCACCAGTGAACATGCGCAAGAATCCTGTAAAGTGCCTCTTCTTTATTAATGGCGGATCTCTTCAAAAATAGTACAGTTTGATAGCAATAGGGTGTGTGAATCAACAACCCTCAATACTTCGGAAAATGAAGTATTTATAATACAAAATACAAACGTTCCTGTCATAATTGATCAGGACGTGCTCATGCTATTTTTATTCTAACTAACTTAACTAATCAAAACTGCTTGATGACTCGATACAACTGTTTGCGGAACTTTGGGGTAGGCCATTGGCGAGGTGCCTTCACAACCTCTTCTGACTGGACAGGTGACTGGATTATGAMAGCTCATCTGCTAATCTAGTAGATCACACAGTTCTTCCCATCTGAGATGACCTGGCACTGTGACTTTAAGCAATCTCCGATACACTTCATCCATGTCTGTGTACTTAGAAWATGTAGGCTTGATGATGAATATGTGTTTAATCTCATGTTGGATACTAATATCCAACTGCAAGGCATCCATGAATTCTTTTCCTGTGATGCTTCCCTGTATACCTGCAAACTTGGAACTATCCTTAGACACTTCAATCAAACTTTTCTTGTAATCAGGGAGTGTCATTAATTTGTCATTAATGACCTTCAGACCAGGCAGACCCTTCCTTTGAAGAGCATCTATCTTATTGAAAAACTTTTGCACTCCTTGATCCATGACTTGAATCTTTTCCTCAAGATGAAGCATGAGACCTCTTTTGGTCAGAACCCGTTTCACCTCCAATATAGTTTCTATCCTGTCCTCAATCTTCAATTCTTCGATTTCCTCCCTGGTCTTGGAATTCAAGAACCTTATGATTTCATTAGCTTGTGCTGGCATGTCTCCCAGCTCCATTCTGATTTTCTCCACAGCCTGTTTTCTCCTTTCGAGCAACTCATTTTGTTCAAACATGATTTGAACCATTGGCCAAATTTCATTTATGGACTTGGAAATATTTGTCCACACAGTCTCTTTGACCTCGGCCAATGTCTTTCCTGCCATTGTCTATTTCTGGAGTTGTTGTAACTCCTTCCTGATTTGTTCATTCACATATTTCTCTTTGGATAGACTTGTCTGGAAAGAAGTCTTTAGCTCTTGGAGGTTTTCCACTTCTTTCTTAAGCCTGCTAATTTCTGACTCTTGCAGGTTCATCCTCTCCATGGACTTGGCAAGGTCTGTTGTTCCTTCTGGTAGGGGCACTGATGTTGCAGATGGAATGGATGTCACTGTTGTTGTGCTCAATCCTGCAATTGGGATAGCACTCAATGGAATGCCTTCCATTGGCTTTGCCTTCTCTTTCTCCTTTGGCAGTCTCTCCATCTCCGCTTCCATCTCTTTTAACTAAGCATTCTGCTCCATGAGTAATTTCATCATCTCATCCTTTTCACCTTCCTTTTCAGCTATCTCCTTTGCCTGTGGGTCTTCTGTTGGAGGGAGATTTAGCTGTTTTCTTAAGGATGCGATGTCAGCATTTTTCTTTTTAATCATCTCTTCAGCCGCCTTGACATTCACAGGGTCATAACCGATCTTGAGGACAAGCTCCTCCAACGTCTTTATTCTGTTGTCTTTCACGAAAGATGACATTTTCTCCATCTTGAGTTGAGTCTGGGCATTGCTTAAAGCTACCCAAAATTTTGATGCAGAAGCTGAAGAGTGGGCCAAAGTGTGGAAAACCATCTCCCCAGTTTGCTTGTGCAGATCCATCTAATCTACTGGATGCACGTCCTTAGCCTGGAACTCAAAGGTGGCCCTTTTGTAATCTGATATCACCTTGGGATCCGGCACTTGTGCTTGGAGGTAAGCCATATGCATCCTACCCTTTTCTGTATCAAATGTCGAAAGAAGTCTATGCTGGGCTGTGGACGACTGCTTCTGGAACTGGGCATAAGTGCTGCTAGTGAGTGTCTGGTTCTTCTTCTTGATCAAGTCATATTTTTCAAAAATGCCCAACTTGGGCCCAGTCTTGCTTGGAGGAGTATCTAAGGGATAATATGTGGATTTTAATAATGTAGTTATTCCCTTATGTTGTCTCGAGCCAAAAGGTAGAGTGACTGGCTTGACCCCTGTGGTGGTCACTGTGGTACCTGGGACTTCCTGTTCTACTGTGGCACCAGGTGTTGAAACTGTCTTCGGCTTTTTGGAGTGAATTTGGAATTCCTCTGATGACACCTTGGTTACAGGAGGAGATGACTCCTATCGGGGCCTCTTCTCCTTGAGGACCTGAGGTGTGGTAGCAGGTAACGCACTTGTCGAGGGAACCTGTTGTTCCAAGTCCATCAAAGTATCAGGCAACCATACTGTCTGATTTGCAAATTTCTCGATCTCTGGCTTGGACTCATGAGCGTACGGGGAATTTTTGTTTTTCACCCTCATATCTGAAATGATCCCATATGGATCATAGTGCCAAATGAAACTCGTAGAGAATTTCATCTACTTCAACATTCTATCTGCTTCTTCCCCTGTGCCTCGGCTATTGTAGATGAAAGAACCGATCTGCCCCTTGATTCTCAATTGTTGTTTTTTCTTCAGGGAAACAAAATGAATGTCATCTGAATTCATTATTTGCCTAATATATTCCAATGCAAAAATCCTTACCGGCACATATCGAGGTAGTTTGTAAGGTGCCAATTCACACCCAAAAACTCTGATTTCGGTGTGGTTCTGACATAAATACCAGCCTCCTGTCTTAACGTTGTCCGAGAGATGCATAATTCTCTGGACTTCATCATTTATTCTTGGCTCAGGCATGCCACTCAACATACTTACCACAGGGTGGTAAAACTGGTCAATGAATGTTGTGAAGTTGTATTCAACAGAATTGTGTTTCAGAAGAGAAGTCCACACTGTGACTGGTTGGGGCCTCCTGTCGGCGTCCATCTTTTGCATGGAGAAATTGAACCTGTCGGCTTGAAAATAGACGAACATGTAAGCCAGAATGGATGAATACCTAAACATGCCTTCTGTGGCGAAATTCACAAACTGTTCATGGATATTATTGTCCAAGAAGGTGTTGTAGTTGAACTACATGGTCGGATGTTCATCATTTGAGAAGATGGACAGAAAACCCAGGATGGGCTCATCTACCCATTGATCAGAATAGTAACCAAGCAGGTCACACAGGGAAGAAATGATTTGATTTCCTTTGGTGGAGAACATGGAAGAATGGTAAGGGGGATTGGTGGATGAGAGTGGAGCAGAAGTGGGGAGAAAAATCTCGAATATCTGAGCTCTCTGAGGGAAAGTCATTTTTTGATATAGCTCGGTGAGGATTTCTAAGTTGAATGGGGACGTAGATTCCGTGCGAGTAATTTGCATCATCTGGTCAATATCTTCAGGGGTGATGAAGAAAAGGACGTTTCCAGATGAAGAAACGATGGATTTTTGGTCAGGGATGTAATGGGCCTGGCATTAGAGGGAAAAATCGGGGAAATTATGAATCTGGGGGAAGAGATACAGGGGCAAATTGGACTCCTAGAGTCCAATTTCATCGCTCTGGTCCAGGAAGACCTCCCGGAGCCATGACTGAAGATCAGAAAAATCGAAACTGCATATAGTATCGGCTATCAAGTGATCTTTATTGACCAAGGGAATTTTATCCAGGTCAACCGGAGGAGGAAGGAAAGGATTCTCTTCTTCTTCCGCTTGTCTTGTCTTTGACACCATTTCAGCAACTGTACCTACAATAAACAATACGTTAGTGGGGTCGACTGACTGTAGGTGAAGGTGATGCAGAAGAAATGGAGGAAAAAGTTTTCTAGCGCGAGGGATGAATAACGAATACAAAAGGGAAACAGTAGTTTTATTCAAAAATGGGTCGGTTGGATGCGGGAAAATGGTCAGCATGACAACGGGTATATTATCCAGTTATTAATGGACAACGGGCCACTTGGGATGAGATGGAAAATGACGGTGGCCAAAACATACGGATGAGTGACGTGGAGGCATGTGATTGGAAGTAAAAGTCATCGAAGGGGGATGGTCATGAATGGAAAGGGTAAAGGCCTGACAGCAGGGACTGACAGCAGTTATGGGATGGGACTCAACCCGGGAGCAAGTGGGACAAGTGGACTTAGTGGAGGATGACATCCTGGAGTGATGGAGGTTGTCTGACGGCATAAGGTGAAAAGACTTCCGGACCAATAGGACGATGCCAACTGTAAAATGGGCCCGCTGTAAAGAATATTCTTTTCAGACCCCCCCCTTTGATTAAAAGAAGAACACTAGGGGGGGTCCGAAATCCATTATGAGCCATTGACTGCGCACTTATTTTCTGGCCGCAGATCTTAGCACGCTCCTTAATACCAATTTCGGACCCCCCCCCCTCCATTAAAGGTAGAACAGAGGGGGGGGGGGTCCGGAATTCATTGTGAACCGTAGATTTTAGCACACTGTTCTGGGCCATCCAGATGTGCGCCCAAGTTATAACCAATTCTGGACCCCCCCCCCTCCGTTAAAGGCAGAATGGGCGGGGGGGTCCGGAATCCAATATGGGTCGTAGATTTAAGCGCTCCTCTCTGAGCCATCCATATGAGCATATACGTTACCCCCCCCCGCGATTAAAAGAAGAACACTAGGGGGTGTCTATAATACTCTGTGGGCCATTGATCTAAGCACTGTGATCTGGACCATTGGAAAATGGATGAAACATAGGTTGGGAGCGGAAAAAGTCATGTTTAGGGAAAACTTAGGATTAGTGCCTTCGTATGGGTTTTTCCAATTTTGTCTTAGACACCACCTAGGGGACATCACTTCAACGATCCTTAGGCAATGGAGACTTGATGTAGTATTTTCTTCAAGTGGGTTTTATTTGGGCAAGGCAAGCAAAGCAATTAATATACATTCTAACCTACTTTCACAAGACAATTAACCCAGATTAAACTGTTGGGTTAAGATATTATTCTTCCTAAGGGATATCTTAACAAGATTAGACAGTCTGGTCAGATTTATTCACTAATTCTATCCTAGGGGCTATCTGACCAGGATTAGATGGTCTGATCAGATGTATTCACTAACCTATCAACATTGAAAATTTAAAAGAACTTGGTCATGCTTGAAAGGTATGATGAAGTTACTATTATTGCATGGGGATTTTTGTTTCAATTCTTTTTTGCCCTCTTTTATTTCCTTTCTTTTTCTTTTCTTTTCTTTTTCTTTTTCTTTTAAATGAAAAATCAATTTCCCATAAAAACACTAGATACAGATAATATCCATAATATCCAAGTCATAAGTTGATTCCCAGAATTTATGGGGTGATAACAACGGCTCCACCTGGGGATGGTACTTGCCCTGTTAAGTGCCAAGAATCTAGTTTCCTATCACCCTGAACCTATCTGTCTAGTAGCCTTCATTGGTCTAATTTTAAGGAAAGTTTTGAAAAACAATGATCAGCAGCTTAGGGCCTTCTCTTCGGGCTTCAACCAACTGACCAATGTACCTCACTTCAGAAAATGCAAGTAAAGACTAGAAATTAAAACCAGTATGTACAATGGAGAGTGAGTTCTTCAAATCTCTTACTGAGGAGGGATATAATGTTTCAGCATTCTACCATTCACAAGTGCTCCTGGCAGATCTGACCTATCGGCATTGTTTAGCAAAAAGGCATTGTTTCCTCTGAAAGCTTGGATCATGTAAGCCCCTGTCCATAGATGATCAAATTTCCCATGCTTTCCCTTGTATTCGTTCCTGGCATCCCATCTCAACACCAGGTCTCCCAGCTCAAAATCATCCTCCTTGGTTCATCTGTCAAATATCTTCTTGATGTTCTCTTGGATGACCTGTGTTTTGTTGAAAACATCCTCTCTGGTCTGTTGCAAATGAATCATCTGACTGATTCTTCTCTGGGAGTCATTTGGCTCAGCTTGAATATCTTGAAGTAACTTCATGACAGGAACTCCCAGCGAAGTTGGGAAAACAGCCTCAGTACCGTAGACCAGCTGGTATGGTGACATACCAATTGACCTTTTGGTAGTCAGTCTATCTACCCATAAAGAAAATACCAGCTTATCATGCCATGATTTTTTATTCTCCTGCAATGTTTTCTTGATGATATTTACCAAAGTCTTGTTTGAGGATTCTTCCAACCCATTCCCCTGAGGGTAGTAGGCTGTGGAATGCCCCAAACCGATGTGGTAACGATTGTAGAAATCAATGAGTTTCTTTGACCGAAAGGCAGCTGCATTGTTAGTAATGATCTTTCTAGGACAACCAAAACGAGACAAAATATTGTTTTCAATAAATTTGATAATAACAGAGTCAGTGGATTGCCTGCTTGGTACAGCCTCGATCCATTTAGTAAAATAATCAGTGGTAGTAAGAATCCACCTATGTTGGCCTGAAGATGGTGGGTGTATTTCTCCAATGAAATCGAGTCCCCATTGCTGGAACGGAGCCTCAACTAAAATTGGTTTAAGAGGTAGAGGAAGGAGTTTCCTTTTACCCTCAAACATTTGACACTGGTGACATGCTGTTACTTTCTGATGTACATCTGCAAACAAGGTGGGCCAGTAAAATCCAGCTCTGAGTATTTTGTTGGTTGTAACCTTCCAGTTCAAATGGCCACCACATTCTCCTGCATGAAACTCCTGCAACACTTTATCAGCTTCATCTTTTAGTAAACAATTTAAAAGAATACCTGCAGGGTCTTTCCAATACAAATTTCCTTCTAGAATACATAATTTCAATGCCTTCAACTTTAAAAATCTAGCTTTAGTTTTAGTTAAACCAGGGGGAGCTTGTAAATTTTGTAAAACAAAAATAAGGTTTGCATACCATAGAGAGTTTATAAAAACCTCCCTAATGTTTGGAGTCGCCATCTCACCCTGTTCATCTGCCACATCTAGAAAATTAATGTCAACAGCCTAAAAGTTAGATTCAGCCATCAATTTGGCAAGGCCTTGGCCTTTGATCAGTTTTGTGGGCTTAATTTCTATGTCATATTCTAGAATAACTGCAATCCACTTTCCCCTTCTCCCATCGGGGCTGTCTTGTGTCAAGATATCTATTAATTCAAACTTACCTACTTTCATTAACTGGGCTTAAATTCCTTTTACATTGATAGATGAGAGAAAATCTCTCACGATCTATTTACAACAGCCAAATATAAATGCAAGTACACTTCTAGCTACTACATTAATATCCTCTTCTTAAATTTTTCAAAAATATTTCAAAATGTGCAAAACGTGTGCTGCAATTTTCCCAGTTGTATTTCGCCTTCATGCTTTCTTAGTTGGCTTCTTACAATGCTCCTAGATCAATGCACTACATACATAATTAATAATAGTGATATGAAAAACAAATTTTAAATAACATTACATGAGAGTGATACGAATAACATTACATTACGATGATACAAATAACATTATTATCGTGAATGGTATGATATGCTACTAAAATGCACTGCATACATAAGGTGAAGTGGTAGCATCAAAAGCTATAAAATTTAGAAGTAAATGAGTTGAAAACACTCCTAGTGGACACGTGATCGAGGTAGTGTATTAATTATGTACAAGTGATAATGCTAATATGAGAGATGTTTGAAGTTGTTAAGAAACTTCCCTAATATGAAGATGAAACAATCAAGATATGTGCCTCACATTGTAATGCGAGGATATGTTCGTCACTTTGTGATGATAGGGTTGTGTTCATCACATTGTGATGTTAATTATGTTGTCACAATGCAAAGTCCATATATGTTTGTCACATTGCGACATTACTATTTTCAAAACATTGTCATGCTTGGAAATTTTTGTCATAGTGCGATGTCGAGATATGTACATCACATTGAAATGTGAGGAAATGTTCATCACATTGCCATGACATGTTGATGTGCGACATTTTTTATTTTTTTTTAAATGTTCGTCATATTACAATGATACTATCCATGTTGTGATGACATGGTTATGTTCACTACATTGCGATGTATGTTTATGTTTGTCACATTGCAACGTTACTATCCACATTACAATGACATGGCAATGTTCACCACATTGTGACATTAGTTTGTGTTCATCACATTGCTACTTCACAATGTTCAACATATTGCAATGTTACTATGTTCATCAAATTGGGACGTTACTATGCTCATCACTGTGCGACATTATTATGTTCAACACATTACAACATTACTATGTTCATCACATTGTAATGTTTGGCTTTGTTTGTGAGATTGCAACGTTGGGGCGTGAAAGTGTTTCATTTGTGGAAAAAGATTGGAACTTTGAACTGATGTGATATATTATATAGAAGGAAAACTAGAAACCTATAAACGATGATTCTGGCACGTTTCACATCCACGCATCCACCCACTATCAGTAAAAAAATATACTAAATGCATGGACAGCTGCTATAAAAAACATTGTGCCCAATAAAAAAACTTAAATGCACTTAAATCAATGTTGTAAAAAACTAAATCACGGTAAAATACCTCGATTTAAACTAAGTAAAACACCTAAAACATTTGTGAACCGTCATTGTTACCTTAATCATCTTAATTACTCTTTTTAATTACTAACGTACATCTTTTATCATGCAAGGAAGTTAATGCTTGAAATCAGGGCCTTTCATTTGTTGTGACGACCAAGATTATTCCAATCATATGAAATCTTGTCCATTAAAAACCTATATATGATTAAAATCCCATTAACTCTAGCCATTTCCAATAAGATCGACGTAATTAATACATTAAAGTACTCATACATTGATGTGTAATGTAACATTAATGGAATATATAATAAACATTTATAAATTAAAATTAAAGTATTAATTTACATTACTATGAAAGGTAACATATTAAATGATTGATAGATTAATAATGTAATGCATTAATTAATTAATACATTGATAAGTTAATAATACACTAATAAATTAATACATTAAATATATCAATAAATACATTTAATAAACATTTAATAAATACATATAATAAACATTTATAAATTAAAATTAAAGTATTAATTTACATTAGTGTCTAATTTAACATATTAAATGATTGATAGATTAATAATGTAATGCATTAATTAATTAATTAATACATTGATAAGGTAATAATACACTAATAAATTAATACATTAAATGTATTAAAAATAGATTACTAAAGTATTAATACAGTAGTCAAGTATTAATACACTAATAAATTAATACTTTACATAATGTAACATGATAAACTATTAATACATTAACAATATAATTAATACATTAACAATATAGTATTACATTGTTGTAATATATAAATTAAAGTATTAATGCATTATGCACAATGTAACATATTAAATACTAATACATTAATAATGCAATGTGTGAACTAATTAATACATTAATACATTTTTAACTAATACATTGTTAAAATATTAATACAATAATAAATTAATACATTAATAATACATTATTAAAGTAATAAAACATTAATAAAAATATTATTAAAGTATTAATACATTAATACATTTATTGAAAATGATTTTGGTTGATTATAGTGAACCATCATCATGGTTTCTTATGGTTATGACTATGAATGGCATTGAAGTGTATTGTAATGTATTAATTTAATTAATACATTTTTAATAAATACATTACTAAAGTAGTAATACATTATTATATTAATATAATGTATAAATTAAAATATTAATTTACATAAATGTATAATATAAAGTATTAATAA
>ML789189.1:73240-96825 GCA_009831015.1 Picea engelmannii
GGGAGAGCAGTGAGGCCAGCAAGGCAGGAAGCCATGTGCTGACCTCGTGCCAATTACTACCGCCTCGACCTTTCATTAATTAGATTTCATGTCGCTGCAACACCATTAACTTTGGTGCGCCCGACCCTCATTACCAACTTCACTGTGGCTCCTCCGTCTGCAAGTGTTTTTCATCCTCACTCGCGACCCAACCCTCTCATCCCTCCGTTTCCCAGGCCTGGATTATCCTAGACTTTCATGGTGTTCATAGTCGTCGGCCCTCTCCAGGCTCTTTACATTTTTCTAGGGCACTTAGCTCATATCTGCCTTCAACCGGAGCACATTATGCTGCGTCAAAGAGGAAGGCCATGAAGAGGCTCTCCATGGCATCCTCCTCGGCCTCGAACCTCTGTTTCTCCCCCTGGTTCACCCTCCACATTATCCTCACCACCTCTATAGCCCGAGCTGGAACCTCTCGCCTCCTCCACCCCACCTGCCTCCCGGTTCAATTGCCTAATCATCATTGATAGCTTGTCGGGATCTCTTTCGTGATTTCCTGTTGTCCCATCGAATTCCAAAACCAGTGAACCTTCTCTTGCACCGACAGTTTTCTCCTCCCAGCCACCCTTGGGGGTGGCACCTCTTCTTCAAAGTGCCCGAAATAATGCGTACTCATCTACCAACTTCATCCCTGATTCACAGCTGAAAGAAAGTCTAGCCATTCTCTATGGTCTGGTCTTCGAGCTCTGTTAGGGAATGAAGGACCTCCAATTCTGACTGCAGCTTATGGATGGGAAGACCTCGACCCTCCTTTAGATCATATCCACCTTCCAGGATTCTTTCCCCTCCACTCCAGAAGGCGCAGCTTCAGCAGAGGCACCCCATGAAGAGGGCAACAACAGGAATGATCAAACACAACATTCAGCAAGGGTCGTTGTGGAGCAGGTCAAGCATGAGGACACAGAGGCTATGACAACTACAGGCCTGCATGTGTACGGTTCACCTGGAGACACCCTGCCAGTTGCCAACATGGACGAGAGCAACGTGAACACTGACATGCATTTGGAAGGAAAAGGGACACCCATTGAAGAGGAACCTTGGTACGCAACCTCTCCATCCACCTAGCTAGGTTACTCGCCAAGTGTCTGAGCCCACAAGGGTTTTGTTCCCTTTACTAGTTTCTTTTCTTAGCTATATCTTAGTCAGCTTAGTTCTGTTTTCTAAGAATGTCAGACTGTAAAATGCTAGACTTACCCGACTAGCTGAACTAGTTTCCCCTCTATTGGGGCAGTTCAGTAATTACAGCATGGTTGTTTTCAAGTTTTTGTACCTCTAGTCTGGTTTTTTGAAGGCCATTTATATATAAAATCTCTTACTTAAAAAAACAAAATATAATAATAAAGTAAAAGATTAATAATATAACAAGCTATGCCTCATATCCCTCTACGGTGGGATTTTTGTTCCATGCCAACCACAAGACAAATCCTTCCATGTTAGGGACCTTAGACTCCTCATGCTCCCAAGTTTCAGCGAGACAGATAATATCAATATCACTCAGGATCCAACTTATCATAGGACCTTTGCGCCATGGAAAGCCACAACGATTCCAAAAAAGGATCCCAAGTGTCCCAAATTCCTATTTATTATTATCCTTCTGGTCTCTATCCCTAACAATAGCTTTTCGATTGGGATCCCAGGTTAGAACAGGAGAGGAGAGGTGAAACCCTAGCACCGCGCCCATGCGAGCTACTACTTGATCAATCCAGGACATGCCGCGGCAACACAACAACACAGATCCAGTGCTAGCCATCACTGGCTCTGATCCGCAGCTATGAGCATCAAAGAGGGGGGGGAAGCCCCCCTCGTACAACAACATCACTGCTAATGACAAATCAGGAATGAGAGCAAAACGACCTGTGTTCGAGCCGCCTAAAAAAATCCGAGAAAAACTCCTCACCAAGGAACAAGGCTTCAGAAAGGAAATGGAGATGGAATCCAGCACGCCCCATTCAAAAGCACCCCGAGGATGGGAGCCTGGAAAATGCATCCCACAAATGGAAAAGGCACCTAGATATATCATCAGCTCAACAAGGGTTGGGGAGCACACCCAGTTTATGCAAGAACATGCCCTCATCAGAAAATTTTTGGGAATCTGGCCATCGGAAAGGGACTTGAACAAATGGATCAAACACTGGTGGAACCCCAAATGAGACTATGAAGTTTAGCTCAACTCGAAATTTTTCTTCACAATCATATTATATAACCAAGAAGACAGAGATCGCATCTTTGATAACATCCCTTACTTCTACAACTCAGCAGGGCTATTCCTAAGGTTCTGGACAGAGCGCTTCATCTCGGACAAGGAGGAATTTACAATGGCACCCGTCTGGATCCGCCTCTATTCCCTTCTGTAGGAGTTCTGGTTGGAGGAGATTCTTATGGGATAGGTAATACAATCGGACAATATGTCAAAGCCTCAGAAGCCACAAAGCAACGAAAATACACCTCATACGCCTGAATATGTGTTTACATGAACATAGCTAAAGCCTTACCAGGAGCAGTAACACTGGAGTATCAGGATGAGGATTGGTCACAAACCCTTGATTATGAACACATCTTGTTGAGATGCAGAAAATGCCATGAACACGACCACCTGTTCTAGGATTTCCCACTCAATTAGCAAGCTTCCAAAGCTAGTCAAAACCTGTAGAAATATGGCTTCACAACGATCCAGACGAGAAAGAAAAATCCCCCTCGAAGGAAAGCAACCGACCCCAGACCTAGGATCTTGACTAGGAATGCTTATGATATACTGAGCCAGTTACCCGAGGACAAGGAAATCCAAGATCCACATGAAGGATTACAGAAAAGCAAAGACCAGAACCCCACACTTTCCCCTTCTGGTCCAAACAAATAGATCCATGCAGAGGAAAAAGGGGATGCAGATGGAGATACTTTAATGCAAATGGACGCCCAAGATCTGGTAGGCATCGACCTCAAGAAACTAGAGGAAACCCTCAATCAGAAATATCTACAAGGCCTTCCTGAAGAACATCTCAGAAAGGTACATAAGGTCTTCCTTGATTCAACAGTAGGATCCACAGCTCGCCTTGGCATCACCATGGAATCCAGCTCAGGCTCCAAGAAAATACTGCACGAGAACAAACAAAGGGGATGAGAACCAATACATCAATTAATCAAACAAGCTGGAAATCTCATGATCAACTCAGGTCAAATACATAATCTCTCAGAGGGATACCTCCACCCACACCCCTCCTCATAATGATGAATATCATCACTTGGAACATTAGAGGACTCAATGACAGATCCAAGCAAAGAATCCTCAAGGATTACATCAAAGAGGAAAGCCCAGACATTCTAATGTTATAGGAAACGAAATGTGCAGGAATGGAAGCCGAAATCATTTTCCAACGTATATGGAAAGGCTGCAACTACATCCACACAGACTCCGCGGGAGCCTCGGGGGGTTTAGAAATATTTTGGAACCCAAACCACACTATCCTTAGTGGACCCTTTTCCACTATAGGTACCTTGTCAGCCCACTTTGAAATAATAGGCTCGAATCAGGAGGGGACCATCACCAATGTCTATGGCCCACAAGGGCAACAAGAAAAAATCAAGTTCATGGAAAGGTTGACCCAAGTTAAATCTCTAGCAACCACGCCTAATTGGATCTTAGGAGGGGACTTCAACATGATCATGACATTGGAGGAAAAAACAGGTGGGAACAAAAGGCTTGAGCAAGACAGTGGTAAGTTCAAAACTCTCCCTGAACAATTAAAGTTAGTAGACATAGATAATAGCAATGGCACTTTCACATGGTCCAATCGTAGATCAGGAAACCAGCATGTCACCTGCTGACTAGACCACTTTCTCGTGACGGAGGAATTGATTGAAAGAGACCTCTGCATGGAAAGTCTGATTCTCCCCAAAGCGGGCTCTAACCACTGGCCAATCACCCTTCAGATAGCAATAGAGACAACACCTAAATTTAAACCTTTTCGATTTGAAAAATTTTGGCTTACAAAACCATATTTTTGTCAGCTGGAAAAAACCTGGTGGATTCAGGCTGAAGCAGATCAGAGCACCAAGATGTACAGATTTCAAAAAAGGCTCAAAAACTTCAAACAAATTCTCAAACAATGGAACATAAATACTTTTGGTGACATATTCTAGAGCATTAAGGACACAGAGAACAGATTAGCCAAGATACAAAGAATCTTTATTTCAGGGGCTCGAACTGCTGAGCTCATGATGGAATAAGAGAAACTACAAGTGCAATTGGAGAAAAGAAGAAAACAAGAAGAAATACTATGGAGGCAGAAATCTAGGGTGCAATGGCTCAAAGAAGGGGAAAAGAATACAAAATTCTTCCACAGAACTATGATACATCGGCGACACATCAACAAAATAACACATTTGGAAAATGAGCAGGGCAATATGATCAGAGAGCACGCACAAATTGAAGAGGAGCTCAATAGATACTACCAGAACCTCCTTACGAAAAACAAGGAGAACAAAAATGAAGCCATCAGTCGAGTTACCAGTCATATTCCCTCATTAATCACCCTGAAACAAAATGCATCTCTCATGAGGAAAATCACCCAGGAGGAAGTGGACCAAGTAGTAAAAGATATGCCCCCAGGAAAATCCCCAGGCCCTGATGGCTTCACTACAAACTTCTTCTATCACTACTGGGACATTATAAGAAAGGATGTCTGGGAAGTTATCGAGGAATCGCAAACATCGGTTCAAGTTCTCTAGGCTCTCAACGCAACCTTCCTCACTCTCATCCCAAAGAAAGAAAGAGTCACAAATCCCAAATAGTTCAGACCCATAGCCTTATGTAATCTACAAGATCATAACCAAGGTAATTGCAAACCGACTCAAACCAATACTGCCATATGTCATTTCCAAAGAACAAGATGGCTATGTCGAAGGAAGACATATTATGGATAACGTTATACTAGTACATGAATTGATCAACTCTCTTAAATCAACAAAAACTCCACGTATGTTAATCAAACTTGATCTCTCAAAAGCTTTTGATAAAGCCAGTTGGAAATGCCTCAAAGCTATCTTAACTTCCTTTGGTTTTGACCAAGACTAGGTAAACTGGATTTTGAATCTCACCTCTTCAACTTTCTTCTCAATCCTTGTTAATGGAGTCCCCTCCGTCCTTTTTCGCCCTCTTTAGGCATATAGCAAGGGGATCCATTATCACCCTTCCTTTTTGTTCTAATGGTGGAAGGCTTGGGTCTCTACATTAAATCAATGGTTTTGGAAGGTTCCCTCAAAGGTCTACCCTTGCACAACATTCAGCCAGCACCCTCACACAGCCAATTCATTGATTACACCCTTCTTATGAACTCCCCCACTGCGCGTGAAGCCAATAAGCTCAACTCCATCCTTTATGACTTCTCTGAAGCCTCTGGCATGATGCTGAACCTAGATAAATCCAATCTCGTCTTCTTCAATACTCCCATTGCAGTTCAGCTACACATTTCCAAAATCTTGGGCATCCCTAGGAGCTCCCTTCTGTCCAACTACCTGGGAATTCCTCTCACAGGAGCACCAGCTAAATCCATTTTCTGGGACAACCTACTCCTCTCTATCTCAAACAAACTAGCCAATTGGACCTTCAGACCTTTAAACATTGCAGCCAGAATGGTCCTGCTAAAGTCAGTTCTTCAGACCCTACCCACCTATCTCTTCACCATTGTAGCAACTCCCAAGAAAATCATTAGAGTTTTCATAAACATCCAGAGAAATTTTCTCTGGCAAGGTCTGCAGCCCAACAAGAAATGGGCTCTGGTAAGCTGGGATAAGGTCTACATGCCAAAAAGCAGGGGCGACCTTAGGCTTCAAGACCTGGGAAAGCTCAATCTGATAATGGGGGCCAAGATATGGTGGAGATGGATGAAAACACCAAATGCATTATGGGCAAAAATATTGAAGGACAAATATGCCCCATCCATGCAGACTGATAAACTGATCAGACACAACGTTCGAATACAGGGTTTAAACATTTGGAACATAGCCTGGAAAAACAAAGATCTAATACAGAAACACACCTTTTGGGAAATTCACAATGGAGACAGTGCAAGGTTCTAGAAAGATTCATGGCAACAACTCAAACCTCCAAATGAATTAGCAGAGCTCACACCCCTCCAACAAGCTCTTAACCAAGATCCTTCACTTAAGGTAAAAGATCTATGGAAACCCCTAGAAGCGAGACAAACTTGGTGACAATGGAAGACCTCCAGCCAAGATCTAGGAATCCAAAATGACTTAAACTTGTCAGCTTGGCATTACCAAGTAGGATGCAAGAAAATTCCCATTAAGGAGGGTCCAGACATCCTCAGATGGGGGCACTCTGCATCTGGAAATTTTCTGGTAAAAGAAGCTTATTACCTACAAGGAAATCACCACAATCAGGAAACAAAATAAATCTGGAACAAAATATGGAATAAATCACTTTGGCCAAAGGTCTCCACTTTCCTATGGCTAATCATCCACAATAGAACTCTAACATGGGACAATCTCAGGAAAAGGGGCTTCATTGGGCCCTCTATTTGTGTCTTATGTCAATGCCAGGAAGAAACCAAGGAGCATCTTTTCAATGGTTGTCACTATATTCAATATGTCTCGGATCAGGGAGCTCAAATCATGCGCAAATCCAATCAAAACAAAGGCAGCATTAGAGACACCATTGAAAATTGGGACTCAATCACTTACAGCAACCCCATTCTGAACTACATCTGGAAACTCCTCCCAGGGTTTATTCTCTGGCAAATATGGAAGGAGCGAAACAAATGCATCTTCCACTCCAAGGAATCCACACCAAATTTAACCTGGGACAGAGCTGCCATACTCATCAAAGAAACAATCAAAAGAAAGAACTGGCAACCTGGGGACAAGGAATGCAACTGGGAGGAATTATGCACCCTCCAAAGATGGCAACTCAAACTAAATGACTCAGCGGTAATCAGAGCACCCAAGCATCAAAACCCCATCCCAACCACCTGGACCCTTCCCCCAACAGGATTCATAAAGATCAACTTTGATGGAGCTTCAAAAGGCAATCCAGGACCCGCAGGCTACGGAGCTATGATCAGGAGCTCTAAAGGGGAAATTATAACTCTGATAGCAGGGTATTTGGGGGAGACCACAAACAACGTAGCGGAATTAACTGGCCTCTTACAGGGCCTTCGAACTGCAACAACCCTACACAGTCACAAAATAATCTTGGAGGGTGACTCACAAATCATCATCCAGCTAATCACTAAAATCCTCCATTGGAGAAACCCACAAAAAATATCTCCCAGCTGGCGCCTAGCAGAGATGCTCAAGGACTTCCAAGGAATCCTCAGGGACAACATAAGCATTATCTCCTCCCATGTCAAGAGGGGGGAAAACGGAGTGGCTGATTACCTGGAAAACGAAGGGGTTTCCAGGGAAATTGAACACATATTCTAGGACGCAAGAATCTTTGAAGCCTCAGACATATCCAAACAATGCCAACTCCTAGCCAGCAAGTATTTCCAACCCCCAGATGGGGTGCCACGTGGAAAAGAGGGGGCATGTGGAGGCGCACAAGGAGAGGCCATTTATGGTGGCCAACTGCCCTCACACCATCCCTATTTATGAGGGCTCCCACCTCCGTCGGCCTCCATCCATCAATGGGGCCTCTCACATGCGAGAACAGGCCGGCCAGCTAGAGCATTAAGCTCTCAGCTTTAATGGTTGTAGCCATCATTTATGCTATTATCCACCTTATCGAAACCCATAGGATGTATTCGTAGCTCACATAGCCGATCAAGAATAGGAGTGTACGAGACATCCTGGCATTGGTCCTCATTCTCACCATGCCGCGAGCTAGAGGCAAAACTCGTAGGGGAGCAGGATGGTATGCGGCTGACTCCAAGAGGAAAAGGCATAAGCGGTTTGAACGGGCTCTAGTTCTGGCTAAGAGGAAAAAACGTAGGGAGACCACAGCAACAAACTCACCCCCCATAACTTATGTCGAGGAAATTCTGACCATGGAACTCCCCTTAGACTTTTCTGAGAGTCGAATGTTTATGGTTCCGAATAATTGGAACCCCCCGGTGTGCATTGAAGCAACAGCACCAACGTCCAACTTGAGAGAATCATGTGGTCCTAACGATGCTCCCAATGAAGAATCCGCCACCTTCCTGGTAGAGGAGGAGTTGTCGGAAAGAAACACCGACTTGCAGCTGCATAGGAAGTCGCATGGTCACTAGGAGACGGATGCCAAAGAGAAGTCGTCGCCCCCACCATCACTCCTCCACCTAGAGCACCTGAACTTGATCTTTGAGGTACGCAGTATGGTGGACGACCATTTCTTCAGGGATGTTCGTGTTATCCAATGCTTGGACATGTTGTACGCTGCCTACTCCAGTTCCACACCATGACGACAATGCCCCACCTGCGCTCATCTCTATGTCATTCCTGTCAGCAGCGGCAAGGCGATGGACGAAGGCGAGGACTCCGGTGAATAGATTCTTCTATTCAACATTGCATCCAACTCCTCCTCTTTTGATGTTTATCAGAGCTGTAGCTCTTTTAGTTAATAGCCTGGTTTGCGTTAGCATAGGCCTTACTAAACTGTTAATGAAAATGGACATGCACCCTGGTTTCCTCCGGGCAGGGTGGCGAAACGAGTTGTTCGATTTTGCATTTTATTTTTGGACAGGCCAATTGTCCTAGTTTCTTGCACAGGTGGGACAGCTGGCACCTGTATGTCATGGTGTATTTCCTTTTTTGAAGTTTTAATATAACAGGATTCGCCGTTTTATTTAAAAAAAAACAAAACAATAGCTTTTCAATTTCTAATTATTGCCCATTTTCCTTCTTTCTTGACTTCTTTTACCTTTTGAACTTCCTTCCTTAATTCAACTTGGTCTTCAGGAATGACATTTTCATTTATAAATATTCCTGACCCTTTTAAGCTTGGATATTTACTAAGTATGCTATATTTATGGTCATTACAACTTACTTTGACATAGATCAACCTATCTTTATGATCAATTATTTTTCCTAGCCTCTTTGCTTCTATGAGGTAAGTTGTATCAATTTGTGATTTATTTTTTAATTCTTCTTTTACTATTGCTAGCGTATCCTCCTCTTGTTGTTCTTTTATACCAAAAATTATGAGGTTCAAGACTCTTTTGTTACATTCATGGTCCAATTCGATTAGCTTATTCATTTCCTCTTTGATGGGTTTGATATCCAATTTGTTTTCCATATTACTGAGGGTCAAATTGTTGGTTTTTTTTCTTCTAGCTCTTTAATCCTATCTCTCAAGTTTTGATTTTCTTCAACCCCTCCTTCTTGGGTTGATTGTTTATGTTTTTCCATTTCTTGAATTCTACCATTCATTGTCTGCAATTCACTCTTGAACCCTAAGAATCTATCCTCTATTTGAGTTTGAATGGTATCTTTAATTTTTTTATCAATCATTGCCTTTAGCTCTATTTGGAGTTTTATGTCTCTTTCTTCACTCTTTTTTTCTAATGTTTCTAACTCTATTTGGATTTTGGCATCTCTCTCTTCTCTTTTTTTTCTACTGATTCCATATAATCGTAAAGGATCTCTAGGCTGATTTTGGGGGGCCTCCCCTTGTTAGGATGAGTTTTTGGAATAGGTGGTGGAGTGCTCATATTGAAAAGAAGAGAAAAAAGATGTAACAATTATTATTATTGATTGACTTTATCTCTCAAATCAACTTTTACTTCTGAGACTTAAAATAATATATATATATATATATATAAAATTAAAATTGAATCAAAGTGAAAAGCAACTCACCTCATTTCATATGTAAGTGCTCAACCTTTTGAAGAAGCCAAAAATAATTTATGAAAATGAGAGAGAAGTCCAGAGAAACTACAGAGATTATTCAGGGTAAAAAGGTAAAAACTACAGAGATTATTCCCGTTCAAAAACCTAGATTTATAATCTTAGAAATAAAATATCTCCTAAGAAATTAAAAATAAATAAATTCAAAACCCTAGATATATAATCTCAAAAAAAGAAAAAAGAGAGAAGTATTATTCCTGTTCAAAACGACAGAGATATAATTTCAAAACCACAGAGAGAAATATTATTCCCGTTCAAAACCGCAGAGAAATATTATTGTCATTCAAAACCGCAGAGAAATATTATTCCATATGTCACAATATGATGAACATAACCCACTAACAAATTATGAAAAACCTATTCCAATTCCATATCGTGAGAAACATTGTTAAAATAATAATAAAAAAAATATTTTATATTTTTAATACATTAAATTAATTAATAAATACATTAGTAAAGTATTAATGTATAATGTAACATATTAATTATTAATAAATTAATAATGCATTAATAAATATATTCGTAAAGTATTAATGCCTTAATAAATACATTACTAAAGTAGTAATACATTAATAATGTATTATTTAAGTATCAATACAATAATACCTTAATTGAAAATGACTATGGGAGTATGGTTGACCATGACGATGGTTTTATTTGGTAGACCTTGGTTGACTTTGGGAAGGAAAGGTTCACTATGGTTGACCATGGTAGTCCTTCATCATGGTTGAGTGAGGTTGACCATGACCATGGTTGACTATGGTTGATGAGAGTTTATTATGGTTGAACATGCCCATGGATGACCTTCGTTGACCATGTGGATCTCATTATGGTGGGCCATGTTGATTATTTTCACCGTAGTTTACTATGGCACTACTACATTACAATGTTGATCAGATTTTGTTCGTCAAATTGCGACATCATGTTTTGTTCATTACATGCCAACATCAGTTTTTGTTGAGCACATTGTGAAATTAGCTTTTGTTCATCACATGTTGACATAAGTTTTTTTTCATCACATTGTGACATTATCTTTTGTTCGTCACTTGACATCGTAAGGTTATGGTCATCAAATTACGACAAAGGTTTATGTTTCTCACGATATGGAAATGGATTAGGTTTGTCATAGTTTGTTAGTGGGTTATCTTCATCACATTGTGACATCAAAAAATGTTTGTCACATCTGCACATTGGGTTGTGTACATCAAATTGTGACAATAGGTTGTTTTTATCCCATTGTGATGTTTGGAAATCTCTATCACATTGCATTTGTCCCATTACAATGCTAATTTATGTTCGTCTGATTGCAATGTTTTTAATTGTTCATCACATCGTGACGTGCATATATGTTTGTCACAATATGATTTCCATATATATTCATTGCATTGTAGTGTTACTATGTTTGTTGATTCCATTGTTACTATGTTCGACACATTATGATGTTTGGAAATGTATGTCACATTGGGGTGTCTATATATGTTTGTCACATTCCGATGTTACTATGCATGGTAGATGGAAACATTACTATGTTCGACACATTATGATGTTTGGATATATGTTTGTCACATTGCAACATCCATATATGTTCGTCACATTACGACATTGCGATGTTTGGTAGATTACAAGTTTACTATGTTCGACACATTGCAATGTTTGGAAGTGTTTATCACATTGCGACGTCAAGATATGTGTATCACATTGCAACGTGAGGAAACATTTTCCATATTGTGACGATAGGGTGATGTGGGAGACATTGAGACATGTATTTATGTCTGTCACATTGTGACATGTATTTATGTTTGTCACATTGCCACTCTACAATCCACATTGCGATGACATGCCTATTTTCGTCAGATTGCAACATTACTATGTTTCATAGATCGCAATGTTACTATATTCATAACATTGCGACGTTACTATGTTCATCATATTGCAACACTATATTTTCATCAAATCGCAATGTTACGTGTTTGTCACAGTGAAAATTTATTATCTTTGGTAGATTTCAAGGTTACTATGTTCAACACATTGCAACATTTGGAAACAAATTTCACAATGCGACGTTGGAATAAGTTTGTCACAATACAACATCGGGAAATGTTCATCGCATTGTGATGATAAGATGATGTGCGACACAATGTGACGACATGCCTATACAAATCCATATATGTTTGACACATTGCAATGTTTGGAAACGTTTGTCACATTATGATGTTTGTCTATCTTCCTTACATTGTGACATTTGTAAGTGTTTGTCACATTGTGACATCAGGATATGTACATCGCATTGCAATGCGAGGAAATGTTCATCATATTGGATTGACAGGGCGATGTGGGACACATTGCAACCTCTGTTTATGTTCATTACATTGTGATCTTACTATCCACATTGCGATGACATGCCTATGTTCGCCACATTATGACATTACTATGTTTGATAGATTACAATGTTCCTATATTCATCACATTGCAATGTTATATGTTCATCACATTGCAATGTTATGTTCATCACATTGTGACGTTAATATGTTTGGCAGATTGAAAAGTTAATTTATTTGACACATTGCGATGTTTGGAATTGTTTGTCACATTGTGACGTTGGAATAAGTGGGTGACATTGCAACATGAGGAAATGTTCATCACATTGCGATGAAAGGATGACGTGCACTAGAGTGCAATGTCTATTTATGTTACGATGACATGCCTATGTTCATCACATTACGACGTGAATTTATGTTCATCACATTGCAATGTTATTATGTTCATTAGATTGCAACATTACTATGTTCATCATTGTCTAACGTTAGTATATTCGACACAATGCAACATTACTATGTTCATCACGTTGTAACTTCTTATTTTGTTCTTCATATTGCAACATTGGTGGACTTTTCATCACATGAAAAGGTTGGTTTGTGCCTCACACATTATGAAAAGTAAGATTTGGTGAAGCTTTAAAAAAATGTTCTAACAATGTTTCCTTTGTGAAAAATATAGGAACTTCGAACTGATGCTTTGTGAAAAATATAGGAACCTTGAACTAATGCAATATATTACATAGAATGAAACTTAGAATCACAATTTTTTTAAGGACATCGATAACATATGATCTTGAGCTATAAAATCTATCCTTTTCGAATAAGCATATATAAAATTAGAGTATGCATTTATGCATTCCATTTTTTGGTGTCGCAATTTGAAATTGTTAAGAAAGAACAAAGGAATGAGTTAAAAGCAATCATGATTTATAGTAGTAAAATATTTAACTTGAATCCTTTTATGAGTAATTTTGATGAATGTCGTGTTATTGTTTTTCTTGGATAGATTCATAAAACTAAATTGTTCATACAAGGACATTATACGATAAAGTGATTTTCATTTTCAACCATTTTACTGTCACAAAGATGACAAATCATTTCATGTCATTGTGTTTTCTTTGTATATATTATTTTCTTTTTATATTTTATAATGAAATAAAATATAACATAGGTATAATTAGATTAGTAGATACCTCAATCTATACCAATAAATAATACAAAAAATTAAATTCAAATTATTAAATTATTATCATTACATTCTTATTATTAAATTATTATTATTTAAATTATCTTTTAATTATTATTTTCTTATTAATATAAAATAAACCTTAATACAAATAACCTTAACTTTAATATAATCATAACCCTAATTTTAATGGGAATAACTCTAACCCTGATATCACTCTAACCTAAACCTAATAAGTATTAACAATAATTGAAATGTATAACCCTAATTTTAATGAGAATAACTCTAACCCTAATCTCACTCTAACCCTAACCCTAATAAGTATTAACAATAATTCAAATATATAACCCTAATTTTAATGGGAATAACTCTAACCCTAATCTCACTCTAACCCTAACTCTAATAAGTATTATCAATAATTTAAATGTATAACAAGAATGATAACTTTCCTTTGCATTTATACTAAGATTAGTATCTAAGGCATCGTGAGCTTGTTTTGATATTTATAATATTGTGAAAAACCTTATATTTACATGCATAATTCATAAAATGCAATAATAAATACATTACATTCTTACCATAAAACGCAATTCATATTTATAAATACTTGTATTTATATTTATAATATTGTGAAAAACAATATTTACATGTATAATTTTACAAACACTACTATTATAACTCAAAAAATCAAACATATATTATTTTTAACTCTTAACTTTTAAATAGATAAATTAATAGATAAATGCTAAAGTATTACTAAATTATTGATAAATTAATAAAAAAATACATTATTAATACATTATTAAGTTATTAAGAAATTAATTCCTTATTAATTCATACATTGCTAAAATATTATTACACTAATAAAGCAATACATTAACAATACATTATTACATTAATAATACATTAAAAACATTAAATGCATTAATAAATACATTACCATTACCATAGTGTGGATACATTAAAACATTGATAAAGTATTAATAAATAATATATTAATTAAATTAAAATTAAAAATATTAAATTATTATCATTAAATTATTATTATTTAAATTGTCTTTTTATTATTAGAAAATAAACCTTAATACAAATAAATTTAACTTTAATACAATCATAAATCTAATTTTAATAGGAATAATTCTAACCCTAATCTCAATATAACTGTAACTCTAATAATCGTTAACAATAATTAAAATGTATAATAAGAATGATAACTTTTTTTTATTATTAACCATAATTAAAATGTATAACAAGAATGATAACTTTCGTTTAAATTTTAATGAGTAAATATTTAGATTAATGTCTAACTCATCCTCAACTTGTATTTATATTTATAATATTGTGAAAAAAACTATTTACATATATAATGCATGAGATACATTAATAAATAGATTACATTATTACTATAAAACACTATTTATATTTATAAATATTTATATTGATAACACACTTAAGTTTGTATTTATATTTTTAATATTGTGAAAAACATTTTATATATATATCATTTTACTATCAATATTATTGTAACACAAAAAATAAAACACATTAATTTAAACTCTTCACTTTTAAATAGATAAAAATTAAACATTATAAATAAATATTAAATTGATTGAAACATATATTAATTTTAACTCTTCACTTTTAAATCGATAAAAATGAAACATTATAAATAATTATTAAATTGATTAAACATAGCAGTGTGATCACTCACATGTATGTCAAGCTCATGTAAAATTCCGATTTTCATAATTCTCTTTGATAAAAGCATGGGAAATTTCATTAATTGTTCAAAACTCTTGATTCTTTATCGGCTCTTAAAATACAAGTCTAGAACGTTTATTAATTCTTTACGGGTTCTTAAAATGTATGATTCTAGGCATTATCGGGTTAGGCATGTTCAGAACAGTGTTTCTGAATGGAAAAACCAATCACCTTCAACTATATGTGCATTAATAAAATCTCATAGCCAATAGAACCGCACAAAATATCTCGAGGTCCTCTAAGTTGTAGTGCAAAAAAAGATTAATTTCCAATAGAAAAGATTGAAGTCCCTACTTTGTTTATAACACAAAATATTGAAGTCTTTGATTAGTTTATAAAATTGTTATTTCAATCATATATCATTTATAACACTGTAGTGTTAGAGGCATGTGAATTTCTACCATATATCATTCATAAAAATATATATCATTCATAAAACTATGAAATTACAAGCACCCAAAAACCATACTGAATTTATTTATAAAACTACTTAGTTACAGGAATGTGAATTTCTATCATATATCACGGATAAAATTGTTTTAAATTTGTCAATGCAGGAACACAAATTAACATAAGACAATCAATAAGAATGCAGACAAGAAACACAACAATTTACATGGTTCACCCAAACGTTGGGCTATGTCCACCAAGCATAGGCATCGGTTGTCTTATTATTCAGCTAATGGAGATTACAACAAGATCACACTCCTCACTTACATAGCCTCTATGGGAATACATCAATTTATAGCAATGTACATTAGAAACTTATTATTAAATGTAAACTCATCTATATTCTAACTTGGTCATATTGGTTACAACCAATGTTGGATTATAGGATCTGGAATCCTATTCATGGAAGAATTTGTTGTCACTGTTTCCAACAATCTCCACCTTGACAACAATTAACCTGATACCTTTCTCCTCCTTTCTTCATCACCTTTTCTGCAAGCCAAGAGAAGCCAAGCACCATCGTAGCTTCTCTAACAGTACTGGTTTTGTGAACATGTCTGCGCAGTTCTCCTTTGTATGCACTTTCTCAAGAGAGACTCCACCTTCATCGATGACCTGTCTTACAAAATGGTACTTGATAAGTATATGTTTTGTTATACAGTGATAGGCTGGATTCTTAGCCAAGTGAATATACCTTTTACCTATCACAAAGTAACTTTACTTTGTCCTTGATACAGAAGAATCTCTCCACGTCAGCGAGCCAGCCCACGTTAGCACATGCATTAAATGAAGAGAGGCGCAGCCTCATTTCAAATTTGAAATTTGAATGTAATTAATGTTGTAGGTTGTTGATCCATGGAGTCGTGCCTTTGCATAGGCATTAGAGTAGATAGCCTTGAATGTTTTGTAAAGTTGAGATCTAGATTTGATTATGGACTAGACAGCCCATTCAATGTAATTGAATAGGGTAGGTGAGTTTGGAGGGAAGAGCTCAAAGATCCCCCTCATGTAAAAGATCGGGAGACCTTATTTGTATTAGGAGAGAGTAGAGTATGCAGAGAGAGGGGAGAAGGAGCCGAGACTCTATTAAATTTCGTGCTCAAAACACCCTTGTAAAAAGAGGCATTTTTATTAATACAAACCAGAGCAGTTTTTCCTGCATATTGTCTGTGTTGTGTGAATGTTTATGTGTGTTCTTTATATGTTGTAGATGTATGTTGTAGGTATGCATTTGAAAGGGTTGTTTGATTTCAGGGTTAGAGGTCTTTGAGGCTTCACACCAGGAGGGTGTGACAGAACACTGTGGGTTCTGTAAGTTGTGCATAGGGATGCATTTCTGAATTCTGCGGGTTCATACAAAGGCATGCCAGGAGGGCACAGTAGCTGGAATCATTAGCTGTAGAGGAAGACCTCAAGGTTGTTGAACACCTTAGAGGCAGGGCTGTGTATGAGAGACACAGTTACAGACAGAAACTCTGTTGTGAGTTCTGTAGAGCTCTGTCAAGTGGGCATTGAGCATATGTACAGGTTTCATTGAAGGATAACTCTCTTATGAGTTGAACAGAAGTTAGAATCACTGAGGATTCTAAACACTCTGCCAGGAGGGCATTGAGTAAGTGCTAGAGAGAACAGAGAGAAATCTTTGAGTTATGGAATTTGGAGAAGAGTCCAAGGAGAAGGATCTTCACAGGGTTGTTGAACACCCTGAAGACTCAGCAATAAGTTGTTTGAGCAAGGATAGCCAGGAGGGCATCAGATTCTCCATCTGAAGGAGAAAGAAAAAAGACCGAGTTCCTTAGAAGTCGAAGTTATAGGAAAGATCAAAAGGGATAGCACCTTCATGTGCACAGAGACTCTGCAAGGAGTGTCGGAGTCGTGGAAACCTCTTAATGTTTTAGAGAAATTCAAGCTCAAGAGGGCAAGTGATTTTACGCATAGAGTCATAGTTGTAGGGGTCACAGAAACAGAGAAAAGGTTGAGGCCTTTTGCACATGGATAATTCTTCCAAATCCAGGAAGAATGTGCACAAGCTTAGGAGGGAGCACAACTATCATCGGATCAGGCAGCTGAAGAGATATGGATCGTTGGTTTTCTATGTCCAAGGAGCAGCAGGAGAGTGCACACAACCGAAGAGATCGTGAGCCGTTGGATCTCACATATATCACCGATAGCCGTTGGATTGGTCATAAGTTGCACGAGGTTTAAAACCTAAAGTACAGAGGTGAAAGTCCCAAAGGAGGAGTTGGTATCCGGATTTTAGAGGTCTCGAGGACAAGAGGTCGGGACACTCCACGGTGAAAGTCCTGAAATAGCGAAAGGATTCGCAGTTGTCTATCTGAAGGAGGATGTGTGTCGTGAGATCACCCACATCAAGGATTCGGACACCGAGACTCATAGAGGTGAGCATTTTGACTTCGAACCTGGTGAAGTTCTGAAATGATCTAGACCGTCCATCTGTTTGGGACATGTGGTGGAGATTGAGGGTCCATAGGTATTTCAGATATTGGGGATTCGAGTTGACAGAGGAGATTGTGTCATTGGAGGTCGCAAGTCGGGAAATTGTGAAATGATGAGGACCATCCATCTGAGGAAGGAAACGTGGAAGCAATCCAGGCTTTTAGGAAAAACCCCAAAAGGAAAGGCCATTTCGGCAAATTGGGGTTCGGAACTTCGAGAGTTCCGAGGACAAGGCATCCACGCATTTTGGCAGTTGGAGTTCCAAAATTGTGAAAGGGCAAAGACCCTGGAGAATAGGA
The DNA here is from genome assembly GCA_009831015.1 of Picea engelmannii. Classification (NCBI taxonomy): domain Eukaryota; kingdom Viridiplantae; phylum Streptophyta; class Pinopsida; order Pinales; family Pinaceae; genus Picea; species Picea engelmannii. The sequence goes on from ML789189.1 coordinate 91,591, forward strand.
GAATTTTGGGATACTGGATATTGGCATTTCAGGGATCTTGTGGATAAAAGGTCCGAAGCATTTCGTTGTTGGGAAACCCAAAATCATGAAGAAGGAAGAGGCTGAGACATTGGCACATCGAATTTCCAGGAATCGGCATTTCAGTAGTCGAGAGGCCAAGAGGTTAGACTCTTGCATGGATAAGTCTCGAAGGAAATAGGACTGCAGTCACGGGGATAGTGGTTGCATGTACCAAGGCATAGCCCAGGGGGATAATTGTTGATAAAGTCGTTTCGGAATTTCATCATTTCGGAGGTCGAGAGGTGGAAGAGTCAAGGACTCTTGATGTCGAGACAAAGTTAGTTCTGAAACCCAAAATTCATGGTCATGTGTAGAAGACCGTGAGCAAGGAAGAAGGACCTGTGGATTGAAAATTTTCGATTCCAGCAGGGAATTAAAAGAGCCACTTTGGCTCAAGGGGAAGTGAGTGAACGATTATGTGAGCATACTTCAACCCGAGGGTCAGAAGGGGTCTGTGTCATCAGTCCTACATCCTTCCAAACTCACCAAACAAACCTTTCAACCAAAGTGTCTCTTTCCAAGCATGTGAAGCAACTACATATTTTATTTATGTAGTGGATAAAGGAACAATGTTGTGTAGCTTTGACATCCAACTAATAGCTCCACCTGCAAGAGTAAAGACATACCCTGAATTCGACCTTCTCTTGTCCAAATCACCTGCAAAATTAGAATCAACATATCCACAGACTAACTCACAACCATTGTTATAGGTGATACAATAATCACTTATGCCCCTCAGATACCGAAGCACCCATTTCACTGCTACCCAATGCTCTTTACCTAGATTTTCCATAAACCTACTAACAACCCCAAATGCATTCGAAATGTCTGGCCTTGTACTAACTATCACATACATTAGACTTTCTACTGCATTAGCATATGGTATTCGAGACATATATTCCTTTTCTTATTTTGTACTAGGACATAAACTTGAATAAAGATTAAAATGGAAAGCCAAAGGGACTGAAACTAGTTTCACATCATTCATACCAAACCTCAAAAGTATCTTCTCAACATACTTCTGTTGTGACAACCAAAGCTTACCATTCCTCCTATCTATGAATATATCCATGCCCAAAATTTGCCTTGCTGCTCCTAGATCTTTCATATCGAACGTCCTAGCCATCTCAGCCTTTAACCTATTGATATCAGTTATGTTTTTTCTTGCTAAGCATCAACATACAATACTAAGATAATGAATATGCCATTATTCAATTTCTTAAGGTAAACACAATGATCATACTCACTCCTTGTATAATTTTGTCTCACCATGAAAGAGTCAAATTTTTTGTACCATTGTATGGGAGACTGCCTCAGACCATACAATGATATCTTGAGCCTGCAAACAAATTTCTTGTTGAGATTCTGAATGAACCCTTCTATTTTTTCCATGTAAATTTCCTCATCCAAATCTCCATGTAAGAAAGCAGTCTTAACATATAGTTTCTCCAACTCCAAATAAAACAATGCAACTAATGCTAACACAATTCGAATTGAAACAATTTTTACAATTGGTGAAAAAATCTCATGAAAGCCAATACCTTCTTTCTGAGAATATCCTTTTGCAACCAGCCTTGTCTTGTACCTTTCCACCTTATCATCAACACCCTTCTTCAGCTTGTAGACCCACTTGCAACCTATAGTTTTTTTGTCTCTTGGAAGTTCTACCAGGTCCCATGTAGCATTCCTCTCTAATGTCTTCATTTCATGCTTCATCGCTTATTTCCATTTATCGTTGTTTGAACCCTTCACAGCTTCCTAATAGCATGAAGGTTCATCATCATTAGTACTTAAAGAAACTGATGAAACAAAATCATCATACCTTCTTGGAGGATTTCTGACCTCTCTAGACCTCCTTAGGGAAGTTTGTGGCTCATCCACAATATGTTGACTTTCATCATCAACCATCTGTTCCTCTACTGTAAGAGACTCTTCATGAACATCTTCTTAAACTTGTTCATGTTCACCTTCATTAGTTTCAAATTGAATTTGTTGATACTTTGGTGCTTCTTTCTGTTTCATTTGAACATCTAGATCTGATTTGATGAGAGATGATTCATCAAATATTACATCTATGTTAATGGTGATCTTGTGGGCAATAGGATCCCACAACCTGTACCCCTTAATACCATCCCCATATCCAATGAAGATAAGCCTTTTTTATTTTGGATCTAATTTAGAACGTTGATGTTTCGGAATTAGAACATAGGCATCACAACCAAAAACTTTAAGATTAGAATAAATACAAGGGTGACCTGTCCATACCTCCTCGGGAATTTTGCATTCTATTGTTGTTGATGATGATAGATTCACCAGATAACAAGATGTAGTTATTTCTTCTACCCATAGTTCCTACTGCAAATTGGCATTACTAAGCATACTCCTTGCTCTCTCTAGAAGAGTCTTGTTCATGCGTTCAACAACTCCATTTTGTTGAGGAGTATAGGCAATGTTTTTATGCCTGTCGATCCCAAATTCCTTGCAATAATTCTCAAACTCCATTGACATAAATTCACCACTATTATCATTTCTTAAACATTTAATGGATCTACCAGTGCTCTTTTCCACTAAAGCTCTAAATTGCTTGAAAACTGTAAATACATCAGCCTTACTCTTTAACATATAGATCCACACCTTCCTAGAGAAATCATCTATAAAAGTTACAAAATATGATGATCCTCCATATGAAATATTAGGGGATGGTCCCCAAACATCAGAATGGATATAGTCTAGGATTCCTTCACTGGTGTGCCTTTCGGTTTTAAATATCTACCTATTTTGTTTTCCATAAATACAGTGCTTACATAAATCTAACTTTAAAGCCTTTAGACTAGGAAGTAACTTATGATCAGTTAATACCTTTAATCCTTGTTCTCTCATATGACCCAACCATTGATGCCATAGTCGAACATGATCACTGTCATTCTCAGATACCGTTGTCACATTATCTAATTTAGTCCTTCCTTCCAACAGAAATAGGTTACCAACCTTTTTTTCTTTCATAACCAGTAGAATTCCTTTGTAGACCTTCATAAATCCACCTTGAATAATAGTCTTGTAACCTCTTGTGTCTAAGACTCCCAAAGATATTAGTTTCTTCCTAAGATCAGGTACATGTCTTACATCAATTAGTATTTTAACAGTTCCATCAAACATCCTAATTTGAATGCTACCAATTCCCACAAGTTTAGATGAAATATCATTTCCCATGTAAACTACTCCATCATCTATAGACTCGTAAGTAATAAACCAGTGTCTATGAAGACACATGTGGTTTGAAGCACTAGAATCTAATAACCAATTTTGATCATGACGTGAACCAGTACTAATTGATAAAGCTTCATCAACTATAACTGAACCTATTGTTGAACCTGTTTTAGTTGTGTTTTCTTCCTTTGTCTCTTTTGGGGGGTCTTCTTTGGGGGTTTGTTGTCACTTCCAATAGTCCTTCTTCAGGTTTCCATATTTTCCACAAAACCAACACTTGAGCTTTCTCTTTCTGCCCTTCGACTTTGACCGAGAGAGATACCTCCGACCCTATCCTCTTTCTTTAGGTATTCCTCTGATCACCATCTCCTCAGATGTAAGGGTTTCTAGATTGGATTTATTCCTTGTTTCCTCAGATAGTAAAGATCCAACAGTATCATCAAACTCAATACTTTCTATTGAAATGAAACTAATAAAGGTAACGAAATGATCCCATGACGTGGGTAAAGAACACAATAATATAATTGCCTTATCTTCGGATTCAAATTTCACTCCCATGCTAGTCAACTGGACTAGAAGAGTATTGAAAGTATTTAAATGATCAACAATTTTTGTACCTTCCTTCATGCGCAAGCTGTACAATTGCCTTTTCAGAAAGATCCTATTTGTCAAGGATTTTGTCATGTACAACCTTTCCAAATTTGACCACAAACTGATTGTTGTCTTCTCTATAACAATCTTGAACAATAAATCATCGGCCAAACACAGATGTATGGCACTCAGTGCTCTCGCATCCATCTCATCCCAATCATCGTCTGTTATGGATGCGGGTTTTTTTTCTTTTCCCAAAAGAGCCTTTGCCATGCCTTGTTGCACGAGCAGATCATGCATCTTAACCTTCCAGATCTCAAAATTTTTCTTGCCATTAAACTTCTCAATTTCGAACTTAGCACTCTGCATCTTTTTCATTAGAGGAAACATAAAAACAAACACCACTGCTTTTAATATCCAAGGCCCTTTCAAAAAATATGTGAAGGAATGATTGGTAAAAAGTTTAATTAAAAAACTTTTTAATTAATACATAAAAACAAAAAAGTTACCTCCAATATATTATATGAAGCATCCACCCTTTAATATAATATCATATAATACAAATCAACATTTTCATGAGTCAGCCACCTTTTAATATAAGTCCTTTTAATTCCTTAAGCTTTTCTTAAATTAGTTTCACTCCAAAAAAACAAAAACAATTGAGATCGGATAGGCGTTTCACTCCATAAACCATGAATTAGTTTCACAAAAAATTTAAGGAGATTGGTGCTCCCATCCAATAGTCGTTTAAGGAGATGAGCATTCTCATCCATTGTTATATGTTCATCACATTGCAATGTTATATGTTCATCACATTGTGACGTTAATATGTTTGGCAGATTGAAAAGTTAATTTGTTCGACACATTGCGATGTTTGGAATTGTTTGTGACACTGCGACGTTAGAATAAGTGGGTGACATTGCAACATGAGGAAATTTTCATCACATTGCAATGAAAGGATGACGTGCACTAGAGTGCAATGTCTATTTATGTTAAGATGACATGCCTATGTTCATCACATTGCAACTTTATTATGTTCATTTGATTGCAACGTTACTATGTTCATCATTGTCTAACGTTAGTATGTTCGACACAACTCAACATTACTATGTTCATCACGTTGTAACTTCTTATTTTGTTCTTCATATTGCAACGTTGGTGGCATTTTCATTGCATGAAAAGGTTGGTTTGTGCCCCACACATTACGAAAAGTAATCTTTGGTGAAGCTTTAAAAAAATGTTCTAACCGTGTTTCTTTTGTCAAAAATATAGGAACTTTGAACTGATTCTTTGTGAAAAATATAGGAACCTTGAACTAATGCAATATATTACTGATCTGAAAACAGATCCAGAAGCCTGATAGGGCTTGAAAAATGC
>ML789189.1:104583-130937 GCA_009831015.1 Picea engelmannii
ACGTTTATTAATTCTTTACGGGTTCTTAAAATATAATTCTAGGCATTATTGGGTTAGGTATGTTTAGTTTGTCCTAATTGAAAAACCAATCACCGTCAACAATATGTGCATTAATAAAATCTCAAAGCCAATAGAACCGCAAAAAATATCCCCAGGTTATCTCAGTTGTAGTTCAAATAGTTGTAGTACAAATAAAAGATTAATTTCCAAAAGAAAAGATTGAAGTCCCTACTTTGTTTATAACACAAAATAGAAAAGATTGAAGTCCCTACTTTGTTTATAACACAAAATATTGAAGTCTTTGATTAGTTTATAACATTGTTATTTCAATCATATATCATTTCAGTGTCACAGGCATGTGAATTTCTACCATACATAAAAAAACACATTGAATTTACTTATAAGACTGCTTAGTTACATGAACGTGAATTTCTACAACATATCATGGATAAAATTGTTGTAAATTTGTCAATGTAGAAACACAAATTAACATAAGATAATCAATAAAAATGCAGACAAGAAAAACAACAATTTACGTGGTTCACCCAAAAGTTGGGCTACGTTCACCAAGCATAGGTATCGGTTGTCTTATTATTTAGCTAATGGAGATTACAACAGGCTCACACTCCTCACATACACAGCCTCTATGGCCATACATCAATTTATAGCAATGTACATTAGAAATTGATTATTAAATGTAAACTCATCTATATTCTAACTTGGTCATATTGGTTACAACCAACGCTGGATTATAGGATCTGGAATCCTATTCATGGAAGAATTTGTTGTCACTATTTCCAACAATCTCCACCTTGACAACAATTAACCTGATACCTTTCATACCTTTCTCCTCCTTTGTTCATCACCTTTTCTACAAGCCAAGAGAAGCCAAGCACCATCGTAGTTTCTCTAACAGTACTAGTTTTGTGAACATGTCTGCAGAGTTCTCCTTTGTATGCACTTTCTCAAAAGAGACTCCACCTTCATCGATGACCTGTCTTACAAAATGGTACTTGATAGGTATATGTTTTGTTTTACAATGATAGGCTCGATTCTTAGCCAAGTGAATAGCACTTTGACTATCACAAAGTAACTTTACTTTGTCCTGCATCCTTCCAAACTCACCAAACAAACCTTTCAACCAAAGTGTCTCTTTTCCAGCATGTGAAGCAGCTACGTATTTTGCTTCTGTAGTGGATAAAGAAACAATGTTCTATAGCTTTGACATCCAACTAATACCTCCACTTGCAAGAGTAAAGACATACCTTGAAGTCGACCTTCTCTTGTCCAAATCACTTGCAAAATTAGAATCAACATATCCATGGAATAACTCATGACCATTGTTATAGGTGATACAGTAATCACTTGTGCCCCTTAGATACCGAAGCACCCATTTCACTGCTACCCAATGCTCTTTACCTGGATTTTCCATAAACCTGCTCACAATCCCAACTGCATGTGAAATGTCTGGCCTTGTACTAACCATCGCATACATTAGACTTCCTAATGCATTAGCATATGGTATTCAAGACATATATTCATTTTTTTCTTTTGTACTAGGACATAAACTTGAAGAAATGTTAAAATCGAAAGCCAAAGGGACTGAAACTGGTTTCACATCGTTCATACCAAACCTCAAAAGTATCTTCTCAACATACTTTTGTTGTGACAACCAAATCTTACCATTCCTCCTATCTCTGAATATATCCATGCCCTAAATATTCCTTGTTTCTCATGGATCTTTCATATCGAACGTCCTAGCCATGTGAGCCTTTAACCTCTTGATATCAGTTATGCTTTTGCTTGCTAAAAGCATATCATCAACGTACAATACTAAGATAATGAATATGTCATTATTCACTTTCTTAAGATAAACACAATGATCATACTCACTCCTTGTATAATTTCGGCTCACCATGAAAGAGTCAAATTTCCTGTACCATTGTATGGGTGACTGCATCAAACCATACAATGATTTCTTGAGCCTACAAACAAATTTCTTGTTGTGATTCTGAATGAACCCTTTTGTTTGTTTCATGTAAATTTCCTCATCTAAATCTCTATGTAAGAAAGTAGTCTTAACATCTAGTTGCTCCAACTCCAAATCAAACAATGCAACTAATGCTAACACAATTCGAATTGAAACAATTTTTACAACTGGTGAAAAAATCTCATGAAATTCAATACCTTCTTTTTGAGAATATCCTTTCACAACCAGCCTTGCCTTGTACCTTTCCAACTTATCATCAACACCCTTCTTCAGCTTATAGACCCACTTGCAACCTCCAGTTTTTTTGTCACTTGGAAATTCTACCAGGTCCCATGTAGCATTCCTCTCTAATGCCTTCATTTCATCCTTCATCGCTTCTTTCCATTTATCGTTGTTTGAACCCTTCACGGCTTCCTGATAGCATGAAGGTTCATCATCATTAGTACTTAAAGAAATTGATGAAAAAAAATCATCATACCTTCTTGGAGGATTTCTGACCCGTGTAGACCCCCTTAGGGAAGTTTGTGGCTCATCCACAATCTGTTGACTATCATCATCAACCATGTGTTCCTCTACTGCAGGAGACTCTTCATGAACATCTTTTGAAACTTGTTCATGTTCACCTTCATTAGTTTCAAACTGAATTTGTTGATACTTTGGTGCTTATTCTTGTTTTATTTGAACATCTACATTTGATTTGATGAGAGATGATTCATCAAATATTAAATCTATGTTAATGGTGATCTTGTGGCTAGTAGGATCCCACAACCTGTACCCCTTAATACTATCACCATATCCAATGAAGATAAGCCCTTTTTATTTTGGATCTAATTTAGAACGTTGATGTTTCGAAATTAGAGCATAGGCATCACAACCAAAAACTTTAAGATTACAATAATTACAAGGGTGACTTGTCCATACCTCCTCAAGAATTTTGCATTATATTGTTGTTGATGGTGATCGATTCACCAGATGACAAGATGTAGTTATTGCTTCTACCCATAGTTCCTCGTGCAAATTGGCATTACTAAGCATACTCCTTGCTCTCTCTAGAAGATTCATGTTCATGCGTTCAACAACTCCATTTTGTTGAGGAGTATAGGAAGTGGTTTTATGCCTATCGATCCCAAATTCCTTGCAATAATTCTCAAACTCCATTGACATAAATTCACCATCATTATCAGTTCTTAAACATATAATGGATCTACCAGTGCTCTTTTCCACTAAGGCTCTAAATTTCTTGAAAACTATAAATATATCAACCTTACTCTTTAACATATAGATCCACACCTTCCTAGAGAAATCATTACAAAATATGATGATCCTCCATATGAAATAGTAGGGGATGATCCCCAAACATCAGAATGGATATAGTCTAGGATTCCTTCACTGGTGTGTTTTCCGGTTTTAAATCTCTGCCTCTTTTGTTTTCCATAAATACAGTGCTTGCAGAAATCTCACTTTAAAGACTTTAGACTAGGAAGTAACTTGCAAACAGTTAATACCTTTAATCTGTGTTCTCTCATATGACCCGACCGTTGATGCCACAATCGAACAGGATCATTGTTGTTCTCAGATACCATTGTCGCATTATCTCATTTGGTCCTTCCTTCCAACAGAATTACCAACCTTGTTTGCTTTCATAACCAGTAGAATTCCTTTGTAGACCTTCATAACTCCACCTTGAATAATAGTCTTGTAACCTCCTGTGTCTAAGACTCCCAAGGAGATTAGGTTCTTCCTAAGATCAGGTACATGTCTTACATCAGTTAGTATTTTAACAGTTCTATCAGACATCTTAATTCGAATGCTACCAATTCCCACAACTTTAGATGAAATATCATTTCCCATGTAAACTACTCCATCATCTATAGACTAATAAGTAATAAACCAGTGTCTATGAAGACACATGTGGTTTGAAGCACCAAAATCTAATAACCAATTTTGATCATGAGGTGAACCAGTACTAATTGATAAAGATTCATTGTCTCTTTTGGGGGGTCTTCTTTGGAGGCTTGTTGTCACTTCCAACAGTCCTTCTTCAGGTTTCCATATTTTCCACAAAACCAACACTTGAGCTTGCTCTTTTTGCCCTTCGACTTTGAGCGAGAGAGATGCCTCTGACCCTATCCTCTTTCTTTAGGTATTCCTCTGATCACCATCGCCTCAGATGTAGAGGTTTCTAGATTGGATTTCTTCCTTGTTTCCTCAGACAGTAAATCTCCAACAGTATCATCAAACTCAATACTTTATGTTGAACTGAAACTAATAGAGGTAATGAAATGATCCCATGACGCGGGCAAAGAACACAATAACGTAATTTCCTTATCTTAAGATTCAAATTTCACTCCCATGCTAGTCAACTGGACTGGAAGAGTATTGAAAGTATTTAAATGATCAGTAATTTTCTTACCTTCCTTCATGTGCAAGCTATACAATTGTATTTTCAGAAATATCTTGTTTGTCAAGGATTTTGTCATGTACAGGCTTTCCAAATTTGACCATAAACCAACTGTTGTCTTCTCTGTAACAATGTTGAACAGTACATCGTTGGCCAAAGACGTATGGCACTCAGTGCTCTCGCATCCATCTCATTCCAATCATCGTTTTCTTTTCCCAAAAGCGCCTTCACCACGCCTTGTTGCACGTGCATCTTAACCTTCTAGATCTCAAAATTTTTCTTGCCATTAAACTTCTCAATTTCGAACTTAGCACTCTGCATCTTTTTCATTAAAAGAAACATAAAAACAAACACCACTTCTTGTAATATCCAACACCCTTTCAAAAAAGATGTGAGATGTGAAGGAATGATTGATAAAAAATTTTATTAAAAAACTTTTTAATTAATACATTTAAAAAAAAAGTTACCTCAAATATATTATATGAAGCATCCACCCTTTAATATAATATCATATAATACAAATCAACCTTTTCACAAGTCATCCACCTTTTAATATAAGTCCTTTTAATGCCTTAAACTTTTCATAAATTAGTTTCACTCCAAAAAAAGAAAAACAATTAAGGAGATCAGATAGTCGTTTCACTCCATAAACCATGAATTAGTTTTACAAAAAATTTAAGGAGATTGGCGCTCCCATCCAATAGTCATTTAAGGAGATGAGCATTCCCATCCAACAGTTAGAGGAGCGTTGGTTTTGAAAATTTAGAGTGCGTGAAGGACACTACCAAAACGACGCTCCCCTCTAGAAGGAACCCAAGCGTTGATGCAAAAATGCCAACGCTCCCACAAACAAATGAAATATTTCCCCTTCAATAGGTGTGTCTCGGTACGCTGATGTAAAACCGGAGCTCCTTCACCCTGATTGGTCTGTGTGCACCAGTCTTTTGTCCATGATTTATGTTTACGCAGTAATGTTTTTCTTCCACAGTCAAAACGCTTTCCCGAGTTCTAATACCACTTGTTGTAAATTTGTCAATGTAGAAACACAAATTAATATAAGATAATCAATAAGAATGCAGACAAGAAACATACCAATTTACATGGTTCACCCAAAAGTTGGACTACATCTACATCCACCAAACATAAGTATTGGTTGTCTTATTATTCAGCTAATGAAGATTACAGCAAGCTCACACTCCTCACTTACACAACCTCTATGAACATACATCAATTTATAGCAATGTACATTAAAAATTGATTGTTAAATGTAAACTCATCCATATTCTAACTTGGTCATATTGGTTACAACCAATACTAGATTATAGGATCTGAAATCCTATTCATAGAAGAGTTCGTTGTCACCATTTCCAACAAAAACTACTTATACATTACAAACAAACAAAATTTACTTAATCTCCAAATACCCTTATTCAAACCCAAACTCTAGAACACCAATATATTTTATCCATAAAAAATATCTTTTATCCATACCAAACCCAAACGCTCGAACACCAATATATTTTATCCAAAGGTCAAGTCTTAATTCTATAATCAACTCGCTCCCTCACTATTCATAAAAAAGATGAATGGGTTATATACTTTGACACTCCACTATGCAAGTGATGGTTTCTCCCTTTAAAAAAAAATGCATAATGGAAGTTTTTTTATGGTATCGCACCTTAAAAAAACCTGTGATTTGACTGCTATATAGAAAATACCAATCTACATGGCTCCAAATTTTACAGTGAATACTTTGTAGAATAAACCCCTATCATAACCAAAAGAAAAGAACATGCTAAAAATTTAAGATTGGTCATTGTTGTTTTCACTATCATTCTCCATACCGGTCACTGGTTTATTTGGATCAAATGGCCAAGGTGGGACTCCAGGAGAAGAAGCAGTCTTGAAAATGCCAGTTTACATAGCCACAAAATACCATATTATTAATGTATTAATAATGTGAGATTTCATTATAGTCTTGAAAATACCAATTTACATGGCCACAAAATTTTAATACGAAGACCTTATACAATAAACCCCCATATCAAAACACAAAAAATGAGCATGCTAAAAATTTAAGTTTGGTTGTTCATGTCTTAACAATCATTATCCATACCAGTGGCTGGTTCATTAGGATTAAATGGTTGAGGAGGGCCTTTTGGAGAAAAGTCGAGTCTGAATTGGTGATTGAATTGGTTCCATTTTTCTGGTCCAACATGAATATTAAACCCTCTATTAATGGTCCTACAATAAATATTTATTCTATTTTTTTTAACATGGAATTGATCCAGTGAATTTAGATCTAAATAATACTTTCATTTATGGAGAACTATAAACTGGAAGGTATTTGTTGTTTCAATTCCATATATTATATTATCATATTTGAATTAAAAAACCATATTATATTATTTGATGAGCTTTGGACTCAGGGAGATCCGAGATCAATTATATACATTTATCTTCCCTTCAGATAATCAGAAACTATTTATTTATTTAAATAATTTCTAAGCAGATTACATAGCATAATGAAAGAAAGAATGTAAGGTGTGTGGAGTAGTGGGTAGAGGAAACGAATGCGCCATCCTACCATCCTACCACAAAGCATTATCTTTTCGGACACCTACCATTCTATCTAAATGGATCTCAACATTCCACTACTATTATAAGCACAATCAATTGTTAATCTCATAACGTGTTAATGTGTGGTTACCATGTAAATTTTTAATCATATTAAGTAAATGTAAAAAAGTAAACACATAAATATAGGTCTTTACAAATGACAGGAAGTTAATTAGAGATTAAGAAGAAGAATATGTCAGCGTCTTCCATTATTGGCCATAAGATTGCAATTTATGATTAAAAGGTTGATTAATTCATCAATTTCAATAGGGGGGACGGTGGAGCATAACAATCTAAAAATATAAAAATATAAAACTAAAAATATAGTTTATTCTTATTATTCCATTAATAAATATCTTTAAAAATTTAGATATAAAAAAATTGCAATCTTTTTCAAAATGAAATATATTTACAAATTTAAAGTGTTTTTTAAAGATTAGATATATTTACAATTCAAGTGCATTAAAATTAAATTACTATTATATTAAAATTATATTATTATTATTATTATTATAAAATAAACCCTAATACAAATGCATTATCCTAATGTGACCATAATACTAACCCCTATAATCCTAAAAACCCAAACCCTAATAACCATTAACCTAAATATATTATTGTTTACATGATTAATGATTAATATTAATTAATAATTACTGTGAAAATGATATTTACGTATCATATTCATACATATCCTTAAAATACCTCATTTATAATATAGTTCATTATGTATAATAATAATAGTAATTAATAATCTAGTTAATTATTATTATTAATAATAATTAATATATTATAACAATAAAGTATTAACAATATTTTATTAATAAAGTATTAATAATACTTTATTGATGATGATGATGATTAACATTCATAAAACCTAATTAGTCTATAGGACCTTAAGAGGATAAGTCATTACTTGAGATTCTTTAGAATTTTGTTTCTATGCTCCAAAAACATTAAGAGAAGCTTTTTAAGATCACCATACTTTTGTTGAGTTAAGAGGTTAGAAAGGTTGGTAGTGTGACAAATATTTTGAAAATGAGATCTAATATGGGTATAGGTAGGACAATCTAAGAGAAAGTGTTTTTCATCTTCAACCTTCTTAGTGTCTTGTTAGTGTCACAAATGTGACACACTCTTTCATACCATGGCATTTTAGGAATTGTCCAACTCCTAGTTTCACTATGGAGGTCGTGAGAATTTGTTCTTATCTTAGCAATGCTTATTTTTTTCTTTACACTTGGCAAAACAAATTGATAATTTTGATCTTCTAGATTAGGGTTGATTACATCCTTATAATACCTTAATTTTATTTTTTCCTCTAACTCTTTATCACACCACATTTTCTCCTTAAATTTTGATTTGACTTTTTTTTAATAGTATCTTTATTTGCAAAATAGTGTCTTACATGATTCCCCAATAGTTTAGCCAAGACATTATTAATACTTTATTAATAAAGTATTATTATATATTAAGGTGGTTATTAATATAGTTTTATTAATAACCATTTATATTAATAATATAACAATATTAATTATGACAGTATTAATAAATTAATATTATTAAGGACTCATATTACATTAACTCTCAATATTAATAATATAATATAATATTAGCCAATTTGTATTGTAATAATGTATTATTAATAATATTAAATCTAATTTTAATAAGAATAATTTTTATTTTTATTTTACTTTAATTTTAATCTTAATAAATATCAATATTGAACATAATTATTAATTTTTTAATTTTAAAGGGTAGAAAATGACACCATCAACTTCAATTTCAATAATTTCCTAAAAGTTGATAATATAAAATGAAAACCAAACTACCAAACCAAAAGTTTGTGAACACTTTACTTGAATAAGGATTATGTCAATAAAAGAAGGCTATCATTTGTAGATAATTAATTATAGATTATAAGGCACTATTGTATATCATAGATTAGAATTATGGAAAATGTTATTATCTATAAAATTCTTTAAAGATTTAATTTATACACATACCTCCAAGTACTCTAATTCTGCTACTCCTCTGCCTCAATTCAAACCTAACAAACTGCTTTTGCAATTCAGAAATAACATTAACGTCGTCAATAATCCCTCAGCAGTCCAAACAGAATGTGTGTTTCCATTGAGGATTTGTCCTTCCCATTACTTCCCTTGAATTTACTGCAGTATTATTCATCTAGCCATTGTGAGTCGAAAGATAATATCGAACAAATAGATTGTCTCTACTACCATTAGGCTTAACTATCGCATTTCTAGCTTCCAAAATCTCCAAATTCACCTCCATGCATGGCCTAATTTTCCTTCAAGAGTCTTCCATTCTATTGGTGTTGGAATCAAGGTTTGCGTTTCAGGGAGAAAATTTCATCATAATCGATAGCCTTGAACTACTTGTTGCATAATTAATCGAAATCATGCGAGGGTATATGTAATGAACCTCAAATTTCTCATAAAAAAAAATCTATGGTACAATATTTACCACTTAGCTTCGTTTAATCGACTCGTAAGGTGGGTACTTACATTTTTCTTTTGCTTGCATAACCTTATAACATACTAGCTTAATACTCTTAGGAGAGGTTTCCATCGAATGCAAGTATTTTTCTAACTCTTACTTTATTATAAGGACTTCATTACAATGCCCGCACCTACCTATATGCTAGGATTGGAATTTCAGTCCCCTTGTTTTAATAGAATTGGGCTATTGGATTTTTGCGTATAAATTTATGTCCCTAGGAATTAAATACTTATACACTTACCTAATTGTGTCAAAATCAGTCTTCAAGTCCTGATTGTAGTATGTGACAGGAAAGGTTTTAAGGAGATTAGTGAATGGTTTAGGAGTGATTTCTGAGTGTTTGCCTTTGATGGCTCCACTTTAGTTATGTTACAACTTGTCCTTACCATAACGAACTGAACCCGATCAAGTCCGCATCATTCTCTACACAACTGAACTAACTAACTACCCTCCGCTTGTTGGAGTAATGAAAAGATAAATTTAAAGACAAAAGTTTGGCGGTCGATTAGTTTCACTAGACAGTTATGGTTTATTGTTGTTTAGCCTCGTATCTTCTGCATTTAGGGAGGCAGACGTACCTGTTAGGAGGAGTTTAAGACTCTGTTCGGAAAATTAATTAAGGTTCCTACTAACCTCAATCCCGATGACTCTTCCTCCTGTTCCTCCCACTCCTGATGCTCTAGCTTTGCCCTAGTGTAAGGTTTGTACCTCCCATGTTGTAAAGAGTGTACTCGTCCCTCTTAGGTTTTGGCGATCTCATTTTTGCCCTTGTGCCTTTGAGGGAAAGGGTTATGTATTATGCATTCTTCCCCAGGGAAATTCTACCACCTATGCGAGCAACATTTGGTGCATTCGACGGCAATATCCGACTATCTGGTAAGTTTTCTTTATGGGACTGTCACATTTCAAGTTCGAACATATTTTGTTGTTTTGGTTGAAACCGAGAAAGATTTTGTTTTATGTACACTTTACTGTGGATTTACAAACCTTCTTTACTCCCAATAGTCATGTTTAGAGTCTACATGTTTCTCTTTCTATTTCAGTAATGACTGTAGAAGAGGTTTCTTACTATATCCATGAGTCACTAATATTTACCTCTGTGAACCTAAGGTTATATATTTCGTGTTCATTGTTTGTGTCCCGTGGGTTTATTTCCGGTTCAATCTTTTGTTTACCCTATAATTAGCAACTGTACTTTGGAGTGACTCAGAGTAGTTTTGAATAGTTTATACCTTCGTCGTTCTCCAGGAAATAAAAGGTCAACTCGGTTCTCAACGTATATGTTTCTCCTCTGTGACTAGTGTATATCATTTGTAGTAAGGTAGTGGTCTACCCGTAATTTATCCCTTGCTGATGTTAGGTTATTCTCCACGAGGACTTTTATTGGCGATGTGTATGATACCATTCTTTACGTTCTTCATTTTTTTCGTAAAGGGTTTTTATCAAATGATTTATCTCTTGAATTCTCAATGTTATTTTATCTTGTCAAGGTAAATATTTGAATTTTGTAAAAAGGGTTTTTCTCTGTATTAATGGTGGGGCTCTTCTTGTTGTGAGGGTACCCACCAAGAGCTCCCGGACCCTTCTCCCCTCGGTCAAGGTTGACTACAAAGCGAAGCACGGTAACAGCAGGGTGCAGCGTTTCGTCCCTAAGTTAAGTAATCCAACATCTATGGTTATCAATATCCCCTTTTGAGTTTATAAAACAAGATTCTACTCTGTAATTTTACTAATGTTTACCATGATGGTCGAATGCAGGTGTGCCCACTTCACAGTGCGGGTTCCGACCTTTTCTCATCATGACAAAGGTACTCGGGTTCCAAAATATGACTCTTCAACTTGTTTTTGAAACCACGACATGGAGGTCATGATTCTATTCGTAGTTTTTGATGTTAAGAGTAACCTTACTCATGCACCGGTTTTCTGTATCGGATATATGATGGTTAATCTCATTTTGTTTGTTAAAGTTCTAGTTAAGGATATATAGTCGAGCATGTTGTAGGAGATAACTGATATTCTAAATCTAGAATTTAGCAAAAATAGTTCTAAGTTTTTCGTCTACTGTTGGGAAAAACTCTTACATAAGTTAAGCTTAGAAGGGGAGGGATATTATTTCTATTTGGAAATAGCTTACTTTTGGCATCCTGTACACTACTTCTTTAATTGTAAGTGTTCGGAAATATTTAAACAGTTATACTAGCCATCCTTGCTTGACTATATTAATGTCTGTAAGATTTGTCTC
The DNA here is from genome assembly GCA_009831015.1 of Picea engelmannii. Taxonomy (NCBI): domain Eukaryota; kingdom Viridiplantae; phylum Streptophyta; class Pinopsida; order Pinales; family Pinaceae; genus Picea; species Picea engelmannii. The sequence goes on from ML789189.1 coordinate 116,359, forward strand.
TTGTGAATGAGATTCTTGTTTTTTTTTTTTTTTTAAAAACCCAACGGGGATCGTTATCAGAGATATCGCATCTTCAAGTCTCTGTGTATTTGTATGTGTTTGTTTTCGATTGGTTTCTTCTTCAGCATAGATTGCATTACTCTGTAATTTCTGTAAGTGCGGAGCAATTTAATAGATATCCTATATGGTACAGCCATAAAAATTCTTTGTTCCTCTCTGCGCACAGCATATATAAGATATGTCATACGTTGTTAATGTAGTAGCGAGTTTATTTATTCATTTCCTGTAGTATGATATTAGCATGATTATATCGTTCAGTTTAGGGTATTCTTACTCCTTGGATTATGTTCGTTCCCATATGCTTCATCATTATCGACTATATATGTGAATTCGTTTTCTTTTATTGAATTAAATTGCAGAATGAAATATACATATGCATATAATAGTTTTGTTCGTTCATTGATACATATTTTGATTCTGTTTAAAGTTTGATTTCCAGAAATCATTCCACAATTAAATCCTACAGTCTATTTACTGAATTCGATGAGGATATCATATGTTTTTATTTACATACCAGTTTTAAATTCCATAGTAGAATTATTAAGGGGATGATTCCAGAATTCAAGTGTAACTATTTTCTGGCTAAGTGGACTATATAATTCGTGAAATCGAACAAACCTTAACTAGGTTATTGCATGCATACCAACTTTAAGGATTCCACTATATCAATAGCCAATGCATTCCACAGAGGCAAAAATATTGAATTCTCCGATACAGAAAGAAAAAGAGACTTACAACAAATATGCAATCATTAAAACAAATGCTAGAAATCATTTCCTTCATCTATATCAAGTACAGTACATCCAATATAAAATCAATTCAAACAGATAGAGTTTAGAGTAGCATATCTGAATAAAACTCATGGGAAAACAAAGGGAAGATCCATGTTCCTCCCAACCGTAGAACTGAGCAGTCACGATCACTTGCCCGATTCACCCCCTAGCCTGACCATGACTCCATAAGGGCGAACTTGGAAATCCCTCTATAGCACTGTCCTTCAATTCAATCACCTTTCCCTTGCCTCACATTGTTCAAGTGTTCATAACAGCAAGTGAAAAAGAAAAAAAACAATAGTCTCCTTCCCCAACATACTTAGCAGTGTCCTGCCTCCTCACATATGCTTATTTGTAACTTGCCTAGGTCTTTTCCCTCCCTCGAGAATTTTTCGCATCTTCCAAAATCCCTAATTTTCAGGGGCTACCAATGGCCAAATCACTAATTTTCCACTTGTAAAAATCAGCCCAGGGGTAATTCCAACAGGTTACCCACTCATGGAGTCATGGTCAGCTAATTTTAACATGGTTGTTCCATTTGTCTTCCTGCAATCTATATAAAATATTATGTTTTTAAACAAGTGTCATTGTCAAATAGTTAGCTGGGTCAAATCAGATCTCTTCCCAACAGTCATAATAATTTATTACAATTAACAAATTCGAAATTCGGAATTTCCATAAATGTGAAAAATTTTACAAATTCGAATTTACGAAAACGGAATGAATTTCCAAAAATTTAATTTTCCAAAATATTTTATTTGGGGGATGTCACACCCTTTCCCCCTTCAATAAAACACTATCCTCAGTGTTCTTTTCTTTCTTGGAATAAGATTGGATGAGATTTCCGCAAATCTCCCTCCAATTCCCAAGTGGCCTCCTCAAGACTAAAGTACTTCCATTGCACCTTTACTTGAGCGACGACTCTATTCCGAAGTGTTATTTCTCTCCAGTCTAGAATGCGTAGGGGTTCCACCTGGAATTCGCCTTTGAGTTCCACCTGTACCAAGTTCCAATCAATCATATGAGTATGGTCGTGAACATATTTTTTCAATAAAGAAACATGAAATACATTATGAATTCTTAGATTGGATGGAAGTGAAAGTTGATATGCTACGGGTCCAATTCGAGCTAGTATCTTGAAGGGCCCACAAAACTTGGGTGCCAACTTGGAACAATTTCCTAACTTCAATGAGCTTTTTCGGGATTTGACCTTCAAGTACACATGGTCTCCCGCTTGAAACTCTAAGTGTCTTCTTTTCTGATCTGCATAGCTCTTCTACCTGTCCTGTGCTTCCTTCAGGTTCTGTTGTACCTTTCTTACCATGTTCTCCATTTCCTGGAGCATCTATGGTCCAACCATGAGCTTGTCAGCTGGGTTATCCCATCTAATTGGATTCGTACACTTCCTGTCGTACAGTGCTTCGAAAGGGATCAATTTTGCTGACGTTTGGTACCCATTATTATACTCAAAATCTACCAAGTGTATATAGTCCTCCCACTTGTTCGGTTTCATTCTTACGTACATGCAGAGCATATCCTCTATGATTTGATTTGTCCTTTCAGTTTTCCCATCCGCTTGTGGATGATAACTCATATTGAAATTCAAATTGGTATTTAGCCCTACAAACAATTCCTTCCAAAAGGCAGATCTGAATTTTACATCTCTATATGAAATCACCATTTTAGGAATACCATGAAGTCTAAAAATTTCTTTCATGAATATTTCAGCAATGTTTATAGCTTTAAAAGTAGACTTTACAGGAATAAAGTGTGTAGACTTAGTGATTTTATCGATTACGACCATGATAGAATCATTATGTTTCTGAGTTTTAGGCAAACCTATTATAAAGTCGAGTGATATAGTCTCCCATTTCCATTCTGGTACTGGTAATGGTTGTAATAGGTTGGTTGGATACTAGTGCTCGGCCTTAACCTGTTGTTATCCATGTTTTTGGTAATCATGATGGTGTATTGATGATGGTGTACTCAAGCTCCTCATAAGAACTTTCTCTTGAGAAAATTTATATTCATCTCTTCCCAGAAAACTCATTTTTGAAGAGAGTTCGCAAGTTGCTAGTATCCCAGGGTGCGAGAATGACCCATTCCCGTAGGCTGCCTTAAGATGGGGTGCGAACTTCTCACACTTTGTTACATATCTAGGCTGCGAACCTTCTCTAAAGCATGGTAAAAGATGAATTCTCGATGGTTCTAGAAGGGAATATTCTAGAAGAATGGGTTGGCATTCGAATGGTTATCCTCGTACTGGATTCCCTGATATTGTGGGATCATTCTTATCTAAGTAACCATCTCATTATCTCCTATATATTGAGGGAATTCTCATGGAAAAGGTTAAGCAAGATTCATTGGAGAATTGGTGAAAGAATTGTGTGAAGGACTTAGCTTGAACAGGAGCTTGGAGACTCTAGTAAGTCTATCAAGAGGATTTAATCTTCTTCATACAAGGATTGAGCAAGTGTGTGTGTTGGAGCCAAGATCCATCGAAAGGAATCTTGCGACATCAAGGCGATTAGGTTGTAATATTTACTTTCAATCAATATGATACAGTGGCATGTCCCTTTCCCATAAAGCTATTCTCACTTTATTGTGTAATTCCTTGATCATACACATCAGTTGACAGTTGAATATATTTTGTTATCTTCACTGTGATTGGTTTGTTTTGTCTTGGTCTTGACCTCACGAGAGCACCGGAGCGAAGCGGGAGAAACAAAGACCCTAGGAAGTGATACTAAGGTATGTTACTTGTTCCTTCCTACTAGTTAATTCAACGGTCAAAACTTAGGGAAAGAGTCATGTCCTATCCTGTTTTGTTCTAGATCCAGGTGGATCTAGGGAGATTTGTTAATGTCCGCACCTACTGATTAGTCCGATAACAAAATTGGCGACTCCACTGGGGATATAACCCGTTTTCTTGTGGTTTTTGGTATTTTTCCTTGGCCATTTGCTCTTATCTTACCCTTTTCCATTCATATCAATCTCTGAGTCTTCAGGATACCCTGATAGACCCTCTGGGTCCAGAGGCCTCTTTAAATTTTGTGTCTTTTTCCAAAAATTTGCTTGGTTTCAGACATTCTCGCATTGCACTCCACAGTAGCTTGCGGGAACATACTGAGTTTGCACTCTGCCTTTAGGTTCAATGCGAGGTTCTCACACTCTGCTCAAAGCTCACCTATGAGAATCACCTATTCTCACACTATGTAACACTCTCAGCCTACGAACCCATTTTTTCAAAATTTTGGATTTGAGTTTTTGCATCTTCAACTACCCAGGTCAGTTTAGGTGCCTCTAAAGAGTTTCTTGGACCATTGATTGATGTTCTTCTTGTCTTCATTTTCATGCACAAATAGTCTTAGGATTTCAAAGGCTCTTCCTGACACATTTTTCTTGACTTTTGTTTCTTAACTTTTCTTGGCATAGCTATACTCTCTGATTTCGGAATCTGAGTGTGCTTGTTTGGTTAAGGACTGACGATCAGTTGAAAGTTGAGCTTCTTGGTTTTTATCATTTGATTATTGTTTGAAAGAGTACTTTTCTTATGCAATTGAAAAGACTAGTTTGGTTTGCTTGTTATTATTGTTTCCATTGAAAGAGTGGTTTGGGTTTTTATTATTGCTTGTTCATTGGTTTTTGATTTTCTGCACTCTCGCCATCAGGGTGTAGGTCCTTTTTGAAAAGTGAACAAACGTTTTTCTTTCAAAATCATTTTCGTTTTCGAAAACATTGAAAATCAATTGTTAAAGTTATTGAAAAAGAAACAATAGAGAATTGTTATTGATGCGTGATTTGTTGCATTTGCATTTTAAAGGAAATTGTGTATTGTAGTTCAAAGTTTGATCCGAAAAACTTCTCTTTCCCTCCCATACATAGGATTCATTGAACAAAAATCGATATATTTCATTCTCATCCATGCATCATTGGGTCAGAGTCTTATACAACATAAGTTTCATCTCTGTTTCCTTTGTGTAACAGCATCTCTTAATAACACTGCGCAATTCTAAAATTTACCTAGTAACTCTTTTCTAGGGCTTTATTATACCAACATTTAGCTAGGCTAGCACTTTGGAGTAGGAAGAGAGATACACTCTCCAAAGAACAAAACACACAATAGAATCTTGTGTTAAGGAGTGTTAAATTCCATTTGCAACATCTTGTCCTGGGACGCCCTTCTCACACAAGGGTCAAACACGAGGTCACATTGATATTGACAGAGTTACTCACCCTGCTTTGTTGATATCAGTGTAGAGATTGCATGTATTACGGGGATCACTCGGAGGTATAACCACAATGATGAGTGGAAGCCTTTTGAGTTGATTTCAGGCTAGATACCCTGCCCTTGCGTGTGAATCGGATTGTCTCCTGTCCCCCCCAGGTTTTATTGTTGTTGGTGGTAACCTTAGTGGCCTATCTTTCTAGGTTCTTACACGAGGTGACTATGAAGGGGAAAGTCTTCACGGTACCTAGAATTGACGTTGACCAGACTCACTCAGGCTCCTTGGAGGCTATACCCACGATTATGTGTGGGAGATTGCACCAAAGTGTAAGTCCGTTAAGCAGGTCATCAGCGTAACTTTTCCACCCTCTCCCAGCCCCTTCTCGTCTCGTTATTGTGACATTGGATTTCATCACCAACTAGTGACTTCAGAATTAGAAGGTCTTTTTTGCTTGGTGTTTCTTCCTAGATTTTGTTTACTAGCGTGTGTTGTTTGTTTACCAAAGTTGACCATAATATTTTCTTCATGAAATTTGTCACTCGTTTACAATATCTCCTCCACGTCATTCATGTAGAATGCAGGGTTTATCTCCAGAACATATAGAAGGTTCTCAATCCTTGCCTACAAGTACACCTGAGGGTTGTCCTTGGCAAAGTGAAGTCACAGTTGTCACCACACCACAAGTGGAACACACTGACTCTCTCAAACATTTTCGAATTACAAATACTTGAGAGGACTTTCGACTTCACCGTGATTCTGAGCGACCGTTTATGCGACTGAATTCTTTCGGAGACTTAGTTGTTATGTATTCTGGATCACCAGTTGGACCCTTTCCAGGCATAGAAGGCCAAGATCTTTTTTGGTCTACAGGTGTTTTCCAACGGGACCTTTTTGGTCCAGGTTCACCTGTGATTTCCGAAATCAACCCACCTGTGATTTCCGAAATCTCTAGTCCATATACAATACCATTGACTATCGCTTATCACTTTACTGTCCCTACCGAAATGGCCCATCTCACAGATACTACGAGTGTTCCAACCAAGTTTACTGTGGTTATTCTTGCTCCCATCAACACACTGTGAATGCCCAATGTCACTCTGACACTACCACCTGGATACCGTGCATTGAATGCTTCCATTCACACTCCAACGCAAACCCCATCTGGCTCTCCTGGTGGTCCTTCTTCTTCTGGGCACTCTCTTCCCTGTTTTATTCCGACACTCCCTCAATTTCCTTTTGGAGGACCTTCTTCGTCTTCTACTTGCAGTCTTTATCCTAGTGGCACTATTCCATCATTCACACCAAATTACCAGATTCTCGTCGGTGGACAATTTCACCAAGGTGGTATGACTCAACCCCCTCTCAGCAGGAAAATTCCTTTTGGTGCACAAATCCCAATTGGAACACAACCCCCAATTGGAGCACTACCCCCAATTGGAACACCACCTTCAATGGGAGGACCGACCTCGCCTTATGGGAAAATCATACCTCTGTCCTTGGCCCAGTATTGGAATCAGTTGATACAACATCCTCCTCAATCGACTGGGGGGAAGAAGTTTTCAGCTGCATTCGTCATACCCCCTAGTATGGGCCAACCATATCCAGGTTCGTTCAAGCCTATTTGGGGCTTGAATGCTCAAACTCAAGTCCCTGTTCTAGGGTATAATCCTATGAGCTACTATCCTCTCCAACCACCATTGAATCTTCCTGGGTCTTCACATTATATGCAGACTCCTTATGGTCCTACTGGTTTGCGACAGGGCTTCCTCCACAAAGCCACTAGTACCTGCAGGTGAATTGACCGTTACCTTTCATAGCCACTTTGGATCTTTTGTATTTTTCAAGGATTTTAAATGATCCAATTCGTCACTCTCCCCAATGGCCTGCTATCCCCACCAAGCTACCATCGGACATTCCTAAATTCGATGGGAAAGAGGGAGAGGACCCAAACAATCACGTTATGACTTTTCACCTATGGTGTTCATCCAACTCGTTGATGGATGACTCTATTTGTTTACGTCTTTTTCAACAAACCCTCATAGGTTCTATTGCGAAGTGGTATATCGAATTGCCACGAGGTTTCTTCTCTGACTTTAACACCCTAGCTATGGCTTTCCTCACACACTACCAGTTACCGATTTGTTATGACATGGGGACCAAGATTTTGATTTCTTTCAAACAGAACAAGGCCACTCATATATCTGATCACATTCATGAATGACGACAGAGACGACGTCTCATTAAACTCAAACTCCCCAATCAGTTGCTGCCAGAATGGTTCACCAAATCATTTTTGAATGACATCGGTCGTGACATCGCCATGGGTGGAGTATTCACAGAATAATAGGCCAAAAGTCATGCTCAATATCTTGACCTCATTTACTCACAAACAGGAACCCTTTACGATTTACTACATGACTTACCTCGTCCTTCCACTTCCACCACTTCAACTACTCTAGCTGCTTCGCATGTAGATGACAGTGTGATTGGCACTTTCCAGGCCCAACCACATTCCACCTCAAGCACAAGCCCCAAACCTGCTTCTTCTAATGTTCAAAATGCTTTGTCTCTTACCACTCCCACCGGAAAGACTTCTGAGGTAAATGTCGTCCAATCTACCCCAGCCGGTAAAAAAAAGTCTAAAAAGGGAAGAGGTAAGAATAAGGAGGACAAAAATACTTCTCAAGCAAAGCGACCCAAAACTACCCCTGGTGACGATCGAGATAAGTGCAAACCTCGATACCCTTGTCTTATTTGTGGTGATGATCACTACATGAAGGATTGTCCATGACGTGTCGAGGTCACTAAGTTCCTTCAAGGAGCTCCAAAACCACCTTCCTTGGCCATTTTGTCCCAACCCTTCCCGTCTCAACAACAGGCTCAGTTGGTCATTCATGACCAACCCTCATCTTCTATTACATCCTATGTTTTGATGTGTACTGGCGATTCAAAGCAAAGCGACGGTGCACTCACTACTCGAGCCAAAGATTATTCTCCCTCGAAAGTGAAGGTTGATGATCTACCGCCTTCCTCGGTACAACCCTCTCTCGTGACTCCACCTACCAATGGTCCTCTTCATCTCGAACGACCGAGCCTTGACACAGTTCTGCGACCCCCCCCAAAGGGCGTCGTTCGAAAATCAGCTTTCAATCCTCATTCTTGTGCTACCCAGAACTACAACATTGTTGAAGATCTGTCCCAAGCACCTTCTGCGATGTCATCCCTTGAAGTCCTTCAAACTTGTCCCACACAACGGAAGGCACTGTTGAAATCTATCGGTGGAATCGACCCGACAGATACGAATTTGATAATCTTTGACTTGGACGATCACATTCCAAGGTTACCCCCTCAACTCGCATTCCATATCCAAGTCATTGTCTCTGACAAAAACATTTGCCGAACCATTATCGATGAGGGTGCTTTGACATGTGTTATGTCTCTTGCTTGCTAGAAATCCATTGGCTCTCCTTCTTTGAATGAATCCCAGAAAAATCTTAAAGCCTTCAATGGCTCTAGTTTTAATCCCTACGGTGTTCTTCCTTCGTTGCCCATCACGTTAGAAGGAAAAATGGTCCAATTCGAAGTGGAAGTCTTTGATGCTCCTCTTGATTACAATCTTCTACTTGGACGCAGCTAGATCGATTCCATGCACGCAGTTGTGTCAACCCTTTTTCGTGTGGTACGTTTCCCACATCAAGGTAAGTTCATCACCGTCGACCAACTAGCCTTATTTAATTCGGATACCTGTACTAGCAACGTATCGTTCATCGCTAAAACCCCACCAGGTTATGAGAACATCAGTGTAGGCCTTCTAAAAGACTCTTCACTAATGGGTACTTTCCCCATTCCACCGCTTGATGTTCCACGCTCATCTGTTGCTTCCATCAACATGATCTCCACCTTGCCTCACGAACTTCCTACGTCTCACGACCCCTGGATAGTACCTGACCCTGGAGATCATCTTCGTTATGGTGAGGCAATACCGTTAAGTCTGGTTGAATCTGCCTATCAGGCCATTCAATCGGAAATGCTTCCTACCCCCTCTCTTGGTGAGTTGTCTCCCAATCCTTTTCATGTCATTTTTCCCACTGACAAGATGATCATGTCTATCATGGAGGACACCCCTTGGGATGATGGGCATCATCGTTCCATCCTCTTTCTGGAGCAACATACCATTGAGAACTATCAACAGATCTCAACCCCATCGACCGTTGTTTTCATCTCCATTGTTCTTGAGTTTGCACACGATGTGTTTTCCGAAGGGAACTTAAGAAATATCTCATCCACTATTCCCCTTGACATATCCGTCAAACCTGGGATTGTCGAAAATGTCCATATCTAAGCTTCGTGTTCTTCTGTCGAAGTCGTCACCTACACGTCCATTTTCAAAGAGTTTCGTGACATCTTCGCATGGCGCTACAAAGAAATGTCGGGTATAGACCCTAAGATTGTGATACATGAGATAAAGACATACCCCGACGCTAAACCCGTCTGGAAACGCCTTCGTCCAGTTCACCCACGTAAAGCGATGACTATTAAACTCGAAGTCGAGAAACTTTTGAAAGTCGTCTTTATTTATCCAGTGGCTCTCACAGACTGGGTTTCCAATCTTGTCATGATTGACAAGAAACAAGACACTATTCGTGTATGCGTTGATTATAGGGATATCAACAAAGCTTGTCCCAAAGACAACTTTCCTACCCCCTTCATCGATCAGATTGTCGATGATTGCGTCGGAAGTGAAATATTCTCTCTTATGGATGGTTTCTCCGGGTATAATCAAATCAACGTTGTTCCCAAGGATCAACATAAGACTACTTTTATTTGTCCTTGGGGTAATTTTGCCTATCGGTAACTTCCTTTTGGTCTCAAGAACGCTGGCGCAACTTTTCAACATGCTATGTATTATGCTTTCCATGATATCAAGCACATCGTTCAACCATATTTGGACGATTTACCTGCTCACTCAATGCGCCGATTCGATCACCCAACCAACCTCCGAGCCATTTTCGTTCGTTGTTGGTTCTACCGTATACGTTTAAATCCTCATAAGTGTGTTTTCTGCGTGGAATCCAGCCGCCTTCTAGGTTTTATCGTTTCGCGTCAAGGGATTTAGGTGGATCCTTTAAAGGTTGAGGCAATCCTTAATCTCCCTCCTTCTACACTTCGCCAGTTGCAAAGTTTGCAGGGGAAGGCAACCTTTCTTCATCTTTTTATTCCAAATTATGCCGAGATAACTCATGGATTTACACAGCTATTAAAAAAGGATTCAGAGTTTGTCTAGGATATCATCGCCAACAATGATTTTGAAGCTTTGAAATTGTCCCTGACGCGTGCTCCACTTCTCTTTCCCCCCGATTACCGTCGTGATTATTTCCTCTATCTTGCTGCCTCGGATTACACCATTGGTATGGTTCTCGTCCAAGAGGATGACAATAACGACGAACATGTGATTTACTACTTGAGTCGAAGTCTAACGCCTACTAAAATCAAGTATTTACATGTCGAAAAACTGGCCTTGGATTTCATTCAATCCATCCAACGCTTCCAGCACTATATCCTCTCATGCAAGACTACAGTGATTTGTCATTGCAACCCTATGAAACACATTCTTACCCGTCAATTGCTAGGGGGAAAATACTCGAAATGGATTGTGATTCTCCAGGAGTTTGACTTGGAATTCGAACGCGCCAAGTCCAAGAAGTCCTTAGTTTTTTCTAAGTTGATATGCGACTTTCCCCATTCTGAAATGGAAACAGTAGCAGCTAATTCATTACCCAATGAATCTCTTTTCCTTATCAGCACTAATGATATTTGGTATGGTGATATCATTATATATCTCCAAACCTAGACTTTTCGGCCAACTTTGTCTAGTACTAACCGACGTCGCATATGCTATCAATCCTGTATATATATTATCCTAGAGGATACTCTTTATCATCGAGGGATTGAATCTGTTTTTCGATGTTGCCTAACGTTCGATGAAGCTGAGAAAGCTTTGAATAAATGCCATTCTGGAGCCTGTGGTGGTCATATGTCTGCGTATGCTACTACCCAGAATATCTTACGAGCAGGGTATTTTTGGCCTTCTTTATTTAACGACTGCATAATCGCCATTCAAAAATGCCATGCTTTCCAGACCTATAATAACAAGATACGGTCACATCCTTCTCCTCTTCACCCTGTGGTCTCAGTTGGTCCCTTTGCGAAATGGGGCATCAATTTCATGACATGTCACCCTCACTCGGTCAGGGGGCATGGTTACATCATTGTAGCTGTCGATTACTTTACGAAATGGGCCGAGGCGATGCCAACATTTGACAACACTGGAAAGACTGCATTATTATTCATTTTTAATCACATCATAGTTCGTTTTGGTGTTCCCCAAGCTATTGTCACTGATCATGGTATCCACTTTAGAAACTTTATGATGTTCGAACTTACTGAAAAGTTGGGTCTTCTCCATGATAACTCAACGCCCTATTACCCACAAGCCAATGGCCAGGTCGAAGCAATCAACAAATTTCTCATAACTATGCTCCAACGTATGATAGGGATTCACAAAACAAGTTGGAAAACAATGTTGTTTTCGGCATTGTGGGCTTACCGGACATCCGTCAAGTCCGCTACTAGGTTTACACCTTTCCGGTCAGTCTATGGTTTGGACGCTATTCTCCCGATTGAACAAAAGATACCCTCTTTAAAACTATTTGTTGAACTCCTACCAAACACTTCTATTGAGGAAGAACGTCTATTGTATCTTATGCAATTAGATGAAACTCGATGCGTTGCTACCCTAGTTATAGAAGCTCAGAAGAAATGTGTCAAGGCCCAATACGAAAAAATGTCAAGCCTTGCATTTTCTCTAAAGGAGATCTTGTTCTCCTCTATGATCAATATCGTGATATGCTAGGAGCTGGAAAATTCAAAGCCATGTGGCAAGGTCCTTATATCATTCGACGAGTTTTGGAAAAAGGAGCTTATGAGTTAGAAGATTACGATGGTATCCCTTTGAGTGAACCCAAGAATGGGTTGTACTTGAAGAAGTACTATGCATAAAATCATCTGTGCACGAGTACTTGTATTTTTATTGTATCATACTTCTTGTGTGTTACTATAGCTTGCTTTTGTCGTTATCTAGTCTCTGCCCTTATGTGACATTGTGTCTAATTTCCAGATGTTAGAGTCTTCGCTACCCTATATTGGCTTCGCTGATGGCGCTAGCCATAGTACTCAGAACCTTGCTTCCGCTACATGGGCAATTTACGCCCTACGAATGAACTTGTCTCCTTACGAGGTGTGTGTCTCGGTCGTGCGACCAACAACATTGCAGAGTATAGCACCATTATTGAATTATTGGTTGATGTTATCTCACTTGGAATCTGTCATTTGGTTGTACGACTCGATTCGCATCTTGTAGTACTACAGTTAAGTAATGTCTATATTATTCGAAGTCCTACTTTGTTACAGGTGTATTTGCAAATTCTCCTCTTGGAATGTTATTTTGATTACATTGAATATCAACATATTCCTAGATGTCTAAATACATTAACAGATGCATTGGATAACTATGTATTAGACAGACATTTGGATCACTTATAAATCAATCACATCAATTTTCATAACACACGATAATTCGGTAGAAGCCGTTTGTATATATAACGATCAAAAACAAAATTTACAAAAAGTGTTGTCCGAAGACCAAAATGTCAAAATATGAAGCTCATAGCTTCTACAAAGTGATGTCATGGATGACATTCATGGTAACACACGACTTCCCGGGAAACTCTATGAAGCAGTTGACTCATGGACTCTGACACTCCTACTGTATGACATTGATCACGTTGTGGAACCTCTCCAAGAGGCATGTCTGGAATATCTGTGGTCAAACACTCTAGGTTTTATTCCACTGCTTGATAATCCCTGGCTTCCCATTGTGGCACTGGCACTACCTCTCCTCGCTGTTGAATGGGAGAAGTATCAGGAGGTCAGTAAGGTCCCACATTTGTGTCATCAACAACGATTTTGTATTTAGTCTTTGGACGAACATATAAAAAACATTTGAATATGATAAAATTCACAAAAACACTTTAAAAAGAAAAAAATTGTGTACTTCTTACCAAGTTCCCCCCAGTGAGCATCCTATGGAAGTATTAAGTCCATATATCCTCGAAAATTCAACCTGACATAAGCATAATCATCAACCATCAACATATGTGGTTGAAGCCAGTCAAATAAGGTATCATCATACTTGATGATCGGTCCAGCTACGTGTTGGGCCATGAGCTGACATCATCTCAGCATTCTTGGATCCCTGGGAGCCAATAAATTCCACTCCACCTGTAGTCTCAGTAATGGAACCCTCTCAAGAAAGAAGGACACTAACAAAGATCCATACCCAAATTTCTTCAGGTTGCCTCGTCTACATTTGGTCAACTGCCTTTTTATGCTACGAAGCACTGCATCTGCCTAGTTAAAAACCTGAGATTCAGTACACTCTATGGCATACTGGAAGTAACTCTGGAGCGCCATGTGAGGAGCAGAACTCCCAGCCATCTGAGCAATGGTGAACAAGATAGTATAGAGGGTCAAATCCCATACTCCCCAAATAGCTACTTTCTCTTTCTTCCTCTCTGCCTCGGGAACACAGTGTAAGCGGAAGTACTCACTCATGGGCAGCCCACCACCTTTGCTACCAGTTAGGTTCACGTGGTACCCACGCCATGACAATCTAGTCAAGAAGTAAATGTCCTCAATATATAAGGACAGTGTGTGGACCCCTACATGAAATAACTGTTGATCGAGATCCCACATATGCACAAGGTACTCTAATAACCTAACTTGGGCCCTCATGCTCGGGATACGAAAGTACTTCAGAAGGCCACAGTTTCTCAAAGAAGAAATAGTGGGTGGATGATTTCCGGAAATGGAATTTTCTTCTTCGTGCTCCCTTTCACGCCATTCAAGAACCATTTTGATGGTCAATTACTTGCATAAGAAGCACGAAAAGAGGATTAGCAACTTTTTTCATGAATTGGTTCTCTTTCATTGAGTAAATTTAAAAAAACAAACTGTGCTTTGCAGTTCTCTTAGGTTCCCTTTAGGCACAGTGCGAGAACCTCGCAGGATTCTATAGGCTCACCTATGAGAATGACCCATTCTCGCAGGTCCCGTGTAGCCCACCTACGAGAATGGCTGAGTGCAAGTAGGGCTCACAAAACCAACTCAAAAAATGAATTTTAACCATTGAAAATGAAAAATTAAACCATGAAAGAGTAAAGGACAAAGATCCTACCTCACTGTCACTGACGGCTCGACGAATGGACGCTCATAACTCCCACAATTTGACGTCGAACTTCGAGGGTAAAAGAGGGGTTTTTTGGGCTCAAATAGTGGAAAAGTGAAAATGATATGGTAAAAAGAGTTTTACTCCTTTATATTTACTTTTACCATGTTATTTGGTTTTTTATGATTATTTATCTATTAAACCCTAATCCCTAATGTCCTTTTGAGTGTA
>ML789189.1:130987-142875 GCA_009831015.1 Picea engelmannii
TTTGGGCTCAAATAGTGGAAAAGTGAAAATGATATGGTAAAAAGAGTTTTACTCCTTTATATTTACTTTTACCATGTTATTTGGTTTTTTATGATTATTTATCTATTAAACCCTAATCCCTAATGTCCTTTTGAGTGTAATTTGTGCAGGCATAATGACTTCAATGTTCATATACAGGGATGCGGACATAATTTTTCTTTTTTCATCCATGTTTTGATTGTTTTTTTTTATGGTTTTTGTATAAAATCTTGAGCGTGGTCTTTGTCCATTCTCATGCTCGAAAATACTTGAGAACGCGATCGCGCATACTTTTATCACTTTTTCAGGCTCAACAAGGTTATACGAAAAAGGAACCCCCCTGGAGTCCTCTTTAGGCTCTTTTCAGACTCTCTAAACATGAAAAGATAGCCGAGCGACCTTGCTATTTTCATGCTCGATAAAGTATCTAAAGAAATCGTCTAGTGAGCAATAATTTATCTCTTTTTCGGTCTCATCAGACTATTTTACAAAAAAGGAACTAAGAGAGTTCTCTTTTAAGTGTTTTTCCAGACTCTATAATCATGAAAAACCTTCGAGTTTTCTATCTTTGGACTCGTTAAACAAACATCGATAGACCTGTAATGGGACCGAACCACTCCTTCTTAGGGTTCGTTAAACATACTCTGAAGGACTTATCCGAAGGATAAGCTTATATCAACAAGCATATGTTATCCTCGCGAGAAATGGTGGGGTAAAATTCGGGAAAGGGATATGTTATCATCTTCGTATTGATTGGCAGTAAGTGTCGCTCTTGAACATGACACCCCCCATTCATTATATTTGAAGTCAGTTTGGGAATTCCATTTGCCTCTCATTCGATTTGCTACAAGGTCATTCCCTATGTCATCTTTGAATCAATGCTTCCAAATCATTGGTCGTGTCGTTCATATGTTCAAGAGAAGTCCATCTGAAACCTCTATTGAGTCGTCCATCTGCAGTCGTCCATTCTCTCTGTGTCGACCTTCCCTGTGTCCAGTTCAATTTACATCATACTATGTTTCACCTTCAAATATGTTACTCATTTCGTGTCATTGATGGGGGATACATCAAGGCCCTCCTGTGATGAGTTTTGTTCCATCGACTTCATCTCATTATCCGAAATCAAGACTTAGAAATTCTTTGGTACCTTGGAGCTTGCATGACTCAATGGCAGGTTTCCTCGCTTTCGACAGTGGGTTTACATCATTGACCTCTGATCAAAATATTCCATCGGATGTTCAACTTCAAATCACTCATTCACACTCGATGGATTGTACTAGAATACCTTGGGATTCATTGACATCAATGGTGATTTCCATCGCACTTGTTAATGGTTTAATCAATGACTGGTAATCAAGTGGTTTCTACCGTGTTCAACTTCAACACATGTAATCACATGGTTAGATTTGTACTTTTGGGCGACGAGATTGAAGACCCTGGATATCATCTCTTTGTCCAGGTTACGATGGAGTATTTATAATTTTTGACACATAGATCCACTGTGTATGTCTCGTGGCTATGTCATCTTAATTTGAAGTTTTTCGCATAGATCCATAGTGTATTCCTAGTGGCTATGCTATATTTGGACGGCATGGATCCACAATGTATGATTGGTTCCCATGAACTATGTCTACAATTTCATTCATTTTTGATCTGAGTATAGGAATTCCTACCTCAGAATTGGTACATATGATATTCTGCAGATACTTGGTTGTTCGCAGGTTTCCAATTAGGTGCGCTCCTGGTTTTCGACACACACATGCAGCTTACAAAGTCTTTCGGCTGTCACTGATTCCAGCCTCATACTTTGGGGGGCATTTTGTTATCCATGTTTTTGGTCATCATGATGGTGTATTGATGATGGTGTACTCAGGCTCCTCATAAGAACTTTCTCTTGAGAAAAGTTATATTCATCTCTTCCCAGAAAACTCATTTTTGAAGAGAGTTCGCAGGTTGCTAGTATACCAGGGTGCGAGAATGACCCATTCTCGCAGGCTGCCTTAAGCTGGGGTGTGAAATTCTCGCACTGTGTTACATAGCTAGGGTGAAAACCTTCTATAAAGCATGGAAAAAGATGAATTCCTGATGGTTCTAGAAGGGAATATTCTAGAAGAATGGGTTGGCATTTGAATGGTTATCCTTGTACTGGATTCCCTGATATTGTGGGATCATTCTTATCTAAGTAACTATCTCATTCTCTCCTATATATTGATGTAATTCTCATGGAAAAGGTTAAGAAAGATTCATTGGAGAATTGGTGAAAGAATTGTGTGAAGGACTTAGCTTGAACAGGAGCTTGGAGACTCTAGTAAGTCTATCAAGATGATTTAATCTTCTTCATACAAGGATTGAGCAAGTGTGTGTGTTGGAGCCAAGAGCCATCGAAAGGAATCTTGTGACATCAAGGCGATCAGGTTGTAATCTTTATTTTCAATCAATATGATACAGTGGCATGTCCCTTTCCCATAAAGCTATTCTCACTTTATTGTGTAATTCCTTGATCATACACATAAGTTGACAATTGAATATATTTTGCTATCTTCACTTTGGTTGGTTTGTGTTGTCTTGGTATTGACCTCACGAGAGCATCGAAGAGAAGCAAAAGAAACAGAGACCCTAGGAAGCAATACTAAGGTATATTACTTGTTCCTTCCTACTAGCTAATTCAATGGTCAAAACTTAGGGAAAGAGTCATGTCCTGTCCTGTTTTGTTCTAAATCTAGGTGGATCTAGGGAGATCTGTTAGTGTTTTCACCTACCGATTAGTCTAATAACACCTGCTAACAATCTTGGCACCTAGCCAAGTATTCTATTGTTTTTCTCTTCATGTTAGGCCAATAAAATAGCTTTCTAAGTGAGGTTATTGTCTTCTGGTAACCTAGGTGGCCAGAATACGGTTTCTTATGCACTTCGTCCAAAACTGTTAATTTTAACTCTGTTGAATCTGGTATGTAAAGTCTATTTTTAAATCATAGTAGTCCCTTCTTGTCAATACTTACATCTAGTTTATCTGATTTCATGGTACTATTCGATAATTCTACCATTATTTTAGTATAGTTTTCATCATTAATAACTGTCATCCTTATTCTTTGTTCCAGATCACTTTCCGCCCTACTGATATTCATCTCAAATAACCCATGGACTCTTTTGCTTAAAGCATCTACTACTTTGTTTTCCTTTCCCTTGATATGTCTGACCTCGAAGTCGAATTCTCTCAAGAAGGCTAACCACCTTTCTTTTCTTGCGTTAAGATCTGGTTGGTTAAACATATATTTCACCCCACTATTGTCCATTAATAATAGGAATTTTCTGCCCATTATGTAGTGTCGCCACATCTTTAAGGCGTGTATTACTACTGCCAATTATAAGTCATGAGTGACATAATTTCCCTCGTGTTCTTTTAATTTCTTGGACTCATAACAAATAACGTGTTCTTCCTGAGTTATGACACCACCTAGTCCTTCTTTACTTGCATCAACACATATGGTGAAGTCTTTGTCT
This sequence comes from Picea engelmannii, assembly GCA_009831015.1. NCBI lineage: Eukaryota > Viridiplantae > Streptophyta > Pinopsida > Pinales > Pinaceae > Picea > Picea engelmannii. The sequence continues at coordinate 134,507 of ML789189.1, forward strand.
GGGTCTGCTACTTTCAATATGGGTGTCATTGTCAATAATTCCTTTAGTTTGTTGAAGTTGTCTTGACATTTCTCTTACCAGTTAAACCAAGTTCCTTTCTTTTGTAATGATGTGATAGGATAGGATATCTTGGAAAACCCTTGTATAAACATGCGGTAATATCCAGTGATTCCCTTGAACGACCATATATCCGCTACATCTTTAGGTACCAGCCATTATATAATGGCTTTCGTCTTTTCTGGGTCTACGGAAATGCCCTATGCTGAAATTACATGTCCAAGATATTTTATTTCTTTCTTATAGAAGTCACACTTGTCAAAATTGGCGTACAGTTTGTGCTTCCTTAACATTTGCAGAACTATTCTTAAGTGTTCCTCATGTTCCTCCTTTTTCTTTGAATAGACCAGGATATCGTCTATGAATACTACCACAAACTTGTCCAAGTAATCACTGAAAATACTGTTCATTAGGCACATAAACGTGGCTGGGGCGTTAGTGAGTCCGAAAGGTATGAATACAAACTTGTAGTGTCCATATCTTGTCTGAAATTTTGTTTTGTTTATGTCCTCATCTTTTATCCGAACTTGATGATAGTCGGATCGTAAATCCAATTTTGAGAAGATCTTGCCCCCCCCTACTTGATCAAATAGATCATTTATCCTTGGTAAGGGGTATTTATTCTTAATAGTCATTTTGTTCAGTTGTCTATAATCGATACATAATCTTAGAGTACCTACCTTCTTTTTCACAAAGAGGACTAGTGCTCCCCAAGGTGAGACACTCGGTCTGATATACTCTTTGTCCAACAATTCCTGTAATTGTATTTTTAATTCTGTCAATTCTAGTAAACCCATCCGGTAAGGCGCCTTTGAGATAGAGGCAGAACTGGGTAACAGATCTATGGAAAAGTCTATTTTCCTTCTAGGGGGTAATTCTGGTATCTCATCCACAAACATGTCTCTGAAATCCCGTAGGACAGCGAAGTCTTCCAACTTTGTCTTATCCTCCTTTTCTGCTAGATTCGTCACTTGGATGGCATAAACTTGACATCCCTTTCTCACACATTTCTTTAGTTTCATCACTGAAATTTATTTGATTGATATCGGTTTTGGTATACCTTGGGTTGTCCTAGTAGTGTCGGAATCATCCTTATAACTAAGTATCTTTGTATAACAATTTAATATTTCTTTGTGTCATTCCAACCAATCCATCCCAATAATCATATCGTAAGATCCTAGTGGTAGGATGTTCAGATCAATCCTTATAGTTTGACCATCTAAGATGAACTCAAAATCCAAAATATAGTCAATTACTTTCCTTTTTGTACTTGTCTCTAGTTGCACAAGCCATGATTTTGTGTGCTTCAGTCTCTTAAGTTTATTTGACTCTACTACCTTCGGAGTAATATAACTTAATGTTTCTCTAGGGTCAATTAAAACAGAAATTCGAGTGTCATGGATTTTACCTTTGATTTCTACCACCGAGGACTGGTGGTCATCTTGTCCTCCATCGATGGCTGCATATATCCGATGTAGGCTCCTGCCCACGTCTCCCACTGGAAAGCAGTTTTGTYGAACTCAAACATGGGCAGTTCWTCCTGAAAAGCAGTCCTCGGTTTTGTTGAACTGCTTTTCATAACTGATTTCTACCACCGAGGACTGGTGGTCAGCTGAAAAGCAGTTTTGTTTGTTGAACTCAAACATGGGCAGTTCATCCTGAGATGAGGCTCTCCACATTCCCAACACTTTAATGGCTCATGGGAGCTGTCCCCAAACCTCCTCGTTCTCAGGTTTACCGGTTTTCCACTTCCTTGTGTATTCGGAGGATTGGAGTGAAAATCCTTTGTTGAAAAACTCTTTGTTGTATTCCGATAAGGAGTTGGCTGGTACCCCTTCTTCCATTGGTTCATTTGATATTGTTTCTTATCCTTACAGGCTTTGGGAAACTCTACTTGTTGTTTATATTGGTCGTAGCACATCCGCGCTTTTCTGAATACTTCGCTTAAGGATTTGGGGTTGTCAAACTCAATTCTGTCCTTGTAGGACTATGGTAAATAGCTTAGAAATCGCTGAATTTTTACTTTCTCCTCCCGAATGTATGGTACGAACCTTAGCAGATCTAGAAATTTATTTATAAGGTCCTCCATTGTCATCTTTCTGAGTCATAACTTGTAAAATTCTTTTGTCTTCCTTTCATAATAATTTTCAGAAAAGGTATTGTTTCTTGAAATACTTCTTAAAGTCAGACCATTCCAACTGTTTATCCTTTAGGCCCTTGTCCAATTTCAGATCTTGCCTGTAGGGGCCGAATAGATTTTACATCAATTTATTTCATACTAAGACAATAATTTCATAACAGCATAATAATCTTCATAATAGTAACTTTCGTAGCTTAAATTTTACAATGAATAATAAATCTTTCTAACATAATACAACAATGCATAATTTTAAATAAATACCTAAACCTGATGCTAATAACCCTCCGTTTGTCCTTTACCTTCTTCACCGCTGCTGCACTGTAAAACACTGCCCAAAACCTAGTTCCTCCCTGCCAACTAGGTAACTTCCTAGCTCCAGGATATCATATGGATATCCTGGCCCCCGTGCCCAAAACCTCCAGCAACTCCAGTGCCTGACTGATACAATACCACTCCCAAAACTCCACTCCTCTCTGCAAATCCAGAGCCCCCAAAATCAATCGCTCCTCCCCTGTCGAATGACCTCCCATAAACCTCCTTTCCCTCCTTATTCCTCCTTTCACCGACTCCCCCCTCATTTACTCCCTACCTAACCCATTTATTACCTTCTTATCCTCCCACCGTTAATGCCCCTTATCCCTCCTTTATTATTTTATCCTCATGTAGTTAATATGTTATCCCTTATTGGATACATAACTTAATTTAACAATATAGGTTATTATCCTCATTTTATTTCTTTACCTTATTAATTAATGAGTTAATTAATACTTAAATTATTCATTGACAATCATGAATAACTAATTAATAATAATTAATTAGTAAATGTTATTTTAAGAAATAATTATTGTTTAGCAAATTTTTTAGGACAGTTAGATTATTAAATTAATTATAATTAATAATCCTATATGTCTATTTAAGCAGGGTCGTTACATTGCCACCAAATATTGGCCTTCCCTTTTAGATTGTAGATGGCCATCCTCACCTTCATGTTGCTAGAATAGTTATAGATTTGGAAGTACTTTTTGATGTCCAACAACCATTCCTCTACTTCTTCTCCTGTCCTGGATTCTCCATCAAAGATAGCGGGTTTAATCTTTTTAAATTCTCCTTCAAGGTGGTCTACTTGTTTTCCTTTTCTGTACACTTTAGTTCCATCCTCAGCTGGAGGTGTTCCTTCAGACAAACTATCTCCTTTTTTTGTTTCTGAACCTGAGTTCTTGGAGGCTCTCTTGTTGACTTCTTCATCGTTATTATTGTCTTTTGGGATTTTCTTGGTCACTATACTGCGCAGCAGGACTTCGTTTATCTCATGTTGTTCTTGCAGTGCCTTCTTCAATTTTTCATTGTCGTCTTTGAAGATCTGTAGCTCAAAAATCAGGTTCCTCATTGTTTCCAACACTTCTGTGGGTGAGATTCCATCACTATTATTCCTTGTATCTCCCGGAGGTCTTTGTTGTATATTTTCTTCCATCCTGTTTTCTGCATTGTCCTGAGCTGCCATACTTAATCACCAAAACAGAAAAAGTTTTTTTTTTGTAACCAAACGATTTATTAGTTTTTATTTAAAATAGAATATACTAAGCACTATAGTGGTCATGTTCAGGCCCAGTGTTGCAACTTTTGCTCTGATACCATATGTAATGAACCTCAAATTTCTCATAAAAAAAAATCTGTGGTACAATATTTACCACTTAACTTTGCTTAATCCACTCGTAAGGTGGGTACTTACATTTTGTTTTTTCTTGCATAACCTTATAACATACTAGCTTAATACTCTTAGGAGAGGTTTCCATCGAATGCAAGTATTTTTCTAACTCTTACTTTATTATAAGGACTTCATTACAATGCCCGCACCTACCTATACGCTAGGATTGGAATTTCAGTCGCCTTGTTTTAATAGAATCGGGATATTGGATTTTTGTGCATAAATTTATGTCCCCAGGAATTAAATACTTATACACTTACCTAACTGTGTCAACATCAGTCTTCAAGTCCTGATTGTAGTACATGACAGGAAAGGTTTTAAGGAGATTAATGAATGGTTTAGGAGTGGTTTCCAAGTGTTTTCCTTTGATGGCTCCACTTTAGTTATGTTACAACTTGTCCTTACCATAACAAACTGAACCTGATCAAGTCCGCATCATTCTCTACACAACTGAACTAACTAACTCCCATCCTCGTGTTGGAGTAATGAAAAGATAACTTCAAAGACAAACGTTTCGCAGCTAATTAGTTTCACTAGAGAGTCATGGTTTATTTTTGTTTAGCTTCGTATCTTCTGCATTTAGGGAGGCGGATGTACCTGTCATGAGGAGTTTAAGAATCTATTCAAAAAACTAATTAAGAGTCCTACTAACGTCATTCTCGATGACTCTTCCTCCTGTTCCTCCCAATCTTGATGCGCCAGCTTTTCCCTAGTGTAAGGTTTGTACCTCTCATGCTGTAAAGAGTGTACTCGTCCCTCTTAGGATTTGGCAGTCTCATTTCATCCCTTGTGCCTTAAAGGGAAAGGGTTTTGTATTATGCATTCTTCCCCAGGGAAATTCTACCACCTTTGCAAGCAAAATTTGGTGCAGTCGATGGCAATATCCAACTATCTGGTAAGTTTTCTTTATGGGACTGTCATATTTCAAGTTTGAATAGAGTTTGTTGTTTTGGTTGAAACAGAGAATGATTTTGTTTTCTGTACACTTTACTGTGGACTTACAGACCTCCTTTAGTCCCGATAGTCATGTTTAGAGTCTACATTTTTCTCTTTCTATTTTAGTAATGATTGTAGAAGAGGTTTTCTACTGTATCCATGAGTCACTAATCTTTACCTCTGTGAACCTAAGGTTATATATTTCGTGTTCACTGTTTATGTCCCATGGGTTTATTTCATGTTCAATCTTTTGTTTACCCTATAATTAGCAACTGTACTTTGGAGTGACTCAGAGTAGTTCCAAATAGTTTATACCTTCGTCGTGCTCCAGAAAATAAAAGGTCAAACTGGGTTCTCAACATATATGTTTCTCCTCTATGACTGGTGCATATCATTTGTAGTAAGGTAGTGGTCTACCAGTAATTTATCCCTTGTTGATGTTAGGTTATTCTCCACGAGGACTTTTATTGGTGATGTGTATGATACCGTTCTTGACGTTCTTCATTTTGTTCGTAAAGGGTTTTTATCAAATGATTTATCTCTTGAATTCGCAATGCTATTTTATCTTGTCAAGGTAATTATTTGAATTCTGTAAAAAGGGTTTTTCTCTGTATTAATGGTGGGGTTCTTCCTATTGTGAGGGTACCCACCAGGAGGTCTCGGACCCTTCTCCCCTCAATCAGGGTTGACTACAAAGTGAAGCACGCTAACAGGAGGGTACGGCGTTTCGGCCCTAAGTTAAGTAATCTGACAACTATGGTTATCAATATCCCCTTTCGAGTTTATAAAACAAGATTCTACTCTGTAATTTTACTAATGTTTACCATAATGGACGAATTCAGGTGTGCCCACATCACAACGTGGGTTCCGGCCTCTGCTCATCATGACAAAGGTACTCGGGTTCCAAAATATGACACTTCAACTTGTTTTTGAAACCACAGCATGGAGGTCACGATTTTGTTCGTAGTTTCTGATGTTAAGAGTAACCATACTCATGCACCGGTTTCCTGTATTAGATATCTGAGGGTTAATCCCATTTTGTTTGTTAAAGTTCCAATTAAGGATATATAGTCGAGCATGTTGTAGGAGATAATTGATATTCTAAAGCTATAATTTAGCGAAAACAGTTCTAAGTTTTTTGTCTACTTTTGGGAAAAACTCTTAAATAAGTTAAGCTTAGAAGGGGAGGGATATTATTTCTATTTGGAAATAGCTTACTTTTGGTGTCCTGTACACTACTTCTGTAATTGTAAGTGTTTGGAAATCTTTAAACAATTATACTAGCCATCCTTGCTTGACTATATTAATGTCTGTAAGATTTGTCTCTTGTGAATGAGATTCTTGTTTTTTTTGTTTTTTTTTAAAACCCCAACGAGGATCATTATCAGAGATCTCGCATCTTCAAGTCTCTGCGTATTTGTATGTGTTTGTTTTCGATTGGTTGTTTCTTTAGCATAGATTGCATTACTCTGTAATTTTTGTAAGTGCGAAGCAATTTAATAGATATCCTATATGGTACAGCCATAAAAATTCTTTGTTCCTCTCTGTGCACAACATATATAAGATATGTCATACGTTGTTAATGTAGTAGCGATTTTATTTATTCATTTCCTATAGTACGATCTTAGCATGATTATATCGTCCAGTTTAGGGTATTCTTACTCGGATTATGTTCATTCCCATATGCTTCATCATTCTCGACTGTATATGTGAATTCGTTTTCTTTTATTGAATTAAATTGGAGAATGAAATATACATATGCATATAATAGTTATGTATGTTCATTGATACATATTTTGATTATCTTTAAAGTTTGATTTCCGGAAATCATTCCACAATTAAATCCTATAGTCTATTTACTAAAATCGATGAGGATATCATATGTTTTTATTTACATACCGGTTCTAAATTCCATAGTAGAGTTATTAAGGGGATGATTCTAGAATTCAAGTGTAACTATTCGCTAGCTAAGTGGACTGTATAATTTGTGAAATCGAACAACCCTTAGCTAGGTTATTGCATGCATACCAACTTTAAGGATTCCACTATATCAATAGCCAATGCGTTCCACAGAGGAAGAAATATTGAATGCTGCGATACAGAAAGAAAAAGAGACTTACAGAAAATATGCGATCATTAAAACAGATGCTAGAAATCATTTCCTTCAGTTATATCAAGTACAGTACGTCCAATATAAAATCAATTCAGACGGATAGAGTTTAGAGTAGCATATCTAAATAAAACTCGCGGGAAAACAAAGGGAACAGCCACGTTCCTCCCAACCATAGAACCGAATAGTCATTATCACTTGCCCGATTCACCCCCTATCCTGACCATGAGTCCATAAGGGCGAACTTGGAAATCCCTCCATAGCATTGTCCTTCAATTCAGTCACCTTTCCCTTGCCTCACATTGTTCTAGTGTTCATAACAGCAAGTGAAAAAGAAAAAAATCAATAGTCTCCTTCCCCAGCATACTTAGCAGTGTCCTGCCTCCTCACATATGCTTATTTGTAACTTGCCTAGGTCTTTTCCCTTCCTTGAGAATTTTCACAGCTTTCAAAATCCCTGATTTTCAGGGGCTGCCAATGGCCAAATCACTAATTTGCCACTTGTAAAATTCAGCCCAGGGGTAATTCCAACAGGTTCCCCACTCATGTAGTCATGGTCAACTACTTTTAACATGGTTGTTCCATTTGTCTTCCTGCAATCAAGATAAAATATTATGTTTTTAAACAAGTGTCATTGTCAAATAGTTAGTTGGGTCAAATTAGATCTCTGCCCAACAATCATAATAATTTATTACAATTAACAAATTCGAAATTCAAAATTGCCATAAATGAAAAAAAATCTCCAAATTCGAATTTACCAAAAACAGAATGAATTTCTAGAAATTTAATTTTCCAAAATATTTTATTTTGGGGATGTCACAGTATATATAGCGAAAAAGGATCTGATTTTATCTCTATAATCTTAAGACTGCGATGGGACCTCGTGGTTTGAACTTTGTGAGAGCATATCCTAAAAGATACAGTCGAGATCATACTAATTATACAAATGCAATCCAACTGTTTTGATTTCAATATTCTAATGCTACTTGCTTAACAGCCACAGGATTGATCCAAGGAGTGAACAAGCATGCGTGAGTTGTCAAATTTTGTGGACTGTGATCATATTAATGTGATAACTTCAAATCAAGATATTGTGATAGTGTTGCGGATAAAGTATATCCACACAACTTGCACATTAAAGTTTGTTATAAAAGAAAAAGGAGGTCTAGCTCCATATTCATCCTGTTAAAAAAATGGGACAAGCGAGTTTTTCCAACTACACACATTAGGGAATCTAGTTTTTTTTTTTCTATCATTAATATAAAAGATATGGTTATAAAGTTCTTTTCAAATAATTTTTTGAAGTCTTTTAAAATGTAATAAAAAATTTAATAAAACTTATTTATTTGATTTAGATTAAAAAATAGTTATTTTAATATACAGATCTAGATTTTTATAAAATTAAAAAAAAAAAAAAAAAA
>ML789189.1:159744-183174 GCA_009831015.1 Picea engelmannii
ATCTGGATCCGAAACGTCGACAATCTAATGACTACACTGTGGCTTTTCCGATGAAAACTAAAAGTCCCAACCACAGCAATCTCACGCATCAAATAAATGGTTGTTTAATTTAACTCGGCTATTACAATTTAGTCCAAAAAATTCCAGTGAAAATTGGATCCATGTGAATTACAATAATCTTGGGAACTCCATGTAGATTTTAAACTATTTTCATGAATTTTGCAATGACTGTAATTTCTTTAAAATGACGAGAGAGAGAGAGAGAGAGAGAGAGAGAGAGAGAGAGAGAGAGAATAAAAATGGGCATACTTAGTTAATCAACTACTACCATGATGGCAATATTTCCTTTAAATTTGGGTAAAACTGTAATAAAATCCAATGAAACTTCTTTGCAACATTGACTTGGTGTAGCTAATGGTTGTAGGAGACCTAGAGTCTTGATTGTCTCTCCCTTATTCTATTTGAATATCACACATTTAGAAACAAAATTTTGAACATCAGTTTTAAGACTTTCCCAGAAAAAAAATCCTCCTTAATCACATGGTAAGTTTTCAAGAACCCCAAATGTCCTCCTGTAGGAGAAGTGTGAAATTCTAGAAGGAACTTTTGTTTGACTTGGTAATTCTTACATAAATATAGGTGATCATGATACCATAGAAAATCATTCTTCCATACAAATTTATTTAATGCACTTGGGTCCTCCTGTAGTTTTTGAATGATATTACATGCCTATTTATCTTKCTTTGATTTTATCCTTGCTTCTTCCACCCAATTAGATTGTGGAATAGAAATAGCACATAGTGAACCCTTTGTTTCTCCTTCTTTCCTTGAAAGTTCATCTGGCACAATATTATTTTTTCATTTCTTGTACATAATTTCAAAGTCATAACCTAGAATATTTGTAACCCATTTTTGTTTTTCTTCTAAAGATAATCATTTCTCCCAGAAGTACTTCAAACTATCATGATCTTTTTTTACTTGTAAATGTCTTCCTATTAGGTAAGGGATCAATTTCTTAACTTCATGTAGTATGGTCAACATTTCTTTTTCATAAATATGTTCAAGTAAGTTGTTTGCTTTAAGTTGGCTTCTTTCAAAGGAAAGGGGATTTCCTTATTGCATTAAAACTACACCAATACCATGGAATGAGGAATCACACTCCATAATAAATGTTTTTGTGAATTCAGATGTGTCTAGGACAGGAGTTGTACACATAGCCCCCTTAAGTTTTTCAAAAATTGTGGTTGATTCTTGAATCCAAGAAAATGATTCCTTACTTAATAATGTTGTTATAGGTGTAGTTATTTAACCATAGTTCTTACAAAATAACCATAGGTGTAGTTATTTTCCAAAATTAAATATTTTGGAAAATTAAATTTCTAGAAATTCATTCCGTTTTTGGTAAATTCGAATTTGGAAATTTTTTTCCATTTATGGAAATTCCAAATTTCGAATTTGTTAATTGTAATAAATTATTATGACTATTGGGAAAAAATCTAATTTGACCCAACTAACTATTTGACAATGACACTTGTTTAAAAACAGAATATTTTATATTGATTGCAGGAACACAAATGGAACATCCATGTTAAAAGTAGCTGACCATGACTCCATGAGTGGGGAACCTGTTGGAATTACCCCTAGGCTGATTTTTGCAAGTGGAAAATTAGTGATTTGGCCATTGGCAGCCCCTGAAAATCAGGGATTTTGGAAGCTGCGAAAATTCCCAAGGAAGGGAAAAGACCTAGGCAAGTTACAAATAAGCATATGTGAGGAGGCAGGATGCTGCTAAGTATGTTGGGGAAGGAGACTATTGATTTTTTTCTTTTTCACTTACTGTTATGAACACTAGAACACTGTGAGGCAAGGGAAAGGTGACTGAATTGACGGATAGTGTTGTAGAGGGATTTCCAGGTTCTCCCTTATGGACTCATGGTCAGGCTAGGGGGTGAATCGGGCAAGTGATCGTGACTGCTCGGTTCTACAGTTGGGAGGAACGTGGTTGTTCCCTTTGTTTTCCCACAATTTTTATTTATATATGCTACTCTAAACTCTATTTGTCTGAATTGATTTTATATTCGATGTATTGTACTTCATATAGCTGAAGGAAATGATTTCTAGCATCTGTTTTAATGATCGCATATTTGTTGTAAGTCTCTTTTTCTTTCTGTATCGGAGCATTCAGTATTTCTTCCTCTATGGAATGCATTAGCTATTGATATAGTGGAATCCTTAAATTTGGTATGCATGCAATAACCTAGGTAAGGGTTGTTCGATTTCACGAATTATACAGTCCACTTAGCTAGAAAATAGTTACACTTGAATTCTGGAATCATCCCCTTAATAACTCTACTATGGAATTTAGAACCGGTATGTAAATAAAAACATATGATATCCTCATTGAATTTGGTAAATAGACTATAGGATTTAATTGTGGAATGATTTCCGGAAATCAAACTTTAAACAGAATCGAAATATGTATCAATGAACGAGCAGAGCTATTATATGCATATGTATATTTCATTCTACAATTTAATTCAATAAAAAAAAAAAAATTCACATATACAGTCGAGAATGATGAAGCATATGGGAACGAACATAACCCAAGGAGTAAGAATACCCTAAACTGGATGATATAATCATGCTAAGATCATACTACAGGAAATGAATAAATAAAATCACTACTACATTAACAACGTATGACATATCTTATATATGTTGTGCGCAGAGAGGAACAAAGAATTTTTATGCTTGTACCATATAGGATATCTATTAAATTACTTCTCACTTATAGAAATTACAGAGTAATTCAATCTATGCTAAAGAAGCAACCAATCGAAAACAAACACATACAAATACGCAGAGACTTGAAGATGTGAGATCTCTGATAATGATCCCCATTGGGGTTTTTTTTTTTTTTTTAAACAAGAATCTCATTCACAAGAGACAAATCTTATAGACATTAATATAGTCAAGCAAGGATGGCTAGCATAATTGTTTAAAGATTTTTGAACACTTAAATTTACAGAAGTAGTGTACAGGACGCCAAAAGTAAGCTATTTCCAAATAAAAATAATATCCCTCCCCTTCTAAGATTAGCTTATTTAAGAGTTTTTCCCAACAGTAGATGAAAAACTTAGAACTGTTTTCACTAAATTCTAGCTTTATAATATCAATTATCTCCTACAACATGCTCAACTATATATCCTTAATTGGAACTTTAACAAAAAAAATGGGATTAACCCTCAGATATCCAATACAGGAAATCGGTGCATGAGTAAGGTTACTCTTAACATCAGAAACTATGAACAGAATCGTGACCTCCATGTCGTGGTTTTAGAAAAAAGTTGAAGAGTCATATTTTGGAACCTGAGTACCTTTGTCATGATAAGCATAAGCTAGAACCCGCACTATGAAGTGGGAACACCTGCATTTGTCCATCACGGTAAACATTAGTAAAATTACAGAGTAGAATCTTGTTTTATAAACTCGAAAGGGGATATTGATAACCACAGTTGTCGGATTACTTAACTTAGATCCAACCCTGACCGAGGGGAGAAGGGTCTAGGAGCTCCTAGTGGGTACCCTCACAAAAAGAAGAGCCCCACCATTAATACAGAGAAAAACCCTTTTTATAGAATTCAAACAATTACCTTAACAAGATAAAATAGCATTACAAATTCAAGAGATAAATCATTTGATAAAAACCCTTTACGGAAAAAACGAAGAACGTAAAGAATGGTATCATACACATCACCAATAAAAGTCCTTGTGGAGAATAACCTAACATCAGCAAGGGATAAATTACCAGTAGACCACTACCTTACTACAAATGATATGCACCGGTCACAGAGGAGAAACATATACGTTGAGAGCCCAGTATGACCTTTTATTTCCTAGAGCACGATGAAGGTATAAACTATTCAGAACTACTCTAAGTCACTCCAAAGTACAGTTTCTAATTATAGGGTAAACAAAAGATTGAACCGGAAATAAACCCACAGGACACAAACAGTGAACACGAAATATATAACCTTAGGTTCACAGAGGTAAATATTAATGACTCATGGATACAGTAAGAAACCTCTTCTACAGTCATTACTAAAATAGAAAGAGAAATGTGTAGACTCTAAACATGACTATCAGGAGTAAAGAAGGTCTGTAAATCCACAGCAAAGTGTACAGAAAACAAAATCTTTCTCGGTTTCAACCAAAACAATAAACTTTGTTCAAACTTGAAATATGACAGTCCCATAAAGAAAACTTACCAGATAGTCAGATATTGCCATCGACTGCACCAAATGTTGCTCGCAAAGGTAGTAGAATTTCCCTGTGGAAGAATGCATAATACAAAACCCTTTCCCTTGAACGCACAAGGGAAGAAATGAGACCGCCAAAACCTAAGAGGGACGAGTACACTCTTTATAGCATGAGAGGTACAAACCTTACACTAGGGAAAAGTTGGTGCATCAGGATTGGGAGGAATAGGAGGAAGAGTCATCGGGACTGAGGTTAGTAGGACCCTTAATTAATTTTCCAAATAGAGTCTTAAACTCCTCCTGACAGGTACATCTGCCTCCCTAAATGTAGAAGATACGAAGCTAAACAACAGTAAAACCATGATTGTCCAGTGAAACTAATCGACTGCCAAACTTTTGTCTTTGAAGTTATCTTTTCTTTACTCCAACAAGTGGAGGGGATTTATTTAGTTCAGTTGTGCAGAGAATGATGTGGACTTGATCGGGTTTAGTTCGTTATGGTAAGGACAAGTTGTAACATAACTAAAGTGGAGCCATCAAAGGAAAACACTTGGAAACCACTCCTAAACCATTAATTAATCTCCTTAAACCCTTTCCTGTCACGTACTACAATCAGGACTGGAAGACTGATGTTGACATAGTTAGGTAAGTGTATAAGTATTTAATTCCCGGGGACATAAATTTATGTGCAAAAATCCAATAGCCCGATTCTATTAAAACAAGGGTACTGAAATTTCAATCCTAGCATATAGGAAGGTGTGGGAATTGTAATGAAGCCCTTATAATAAAGTAAGAGTTAGAAAAATACTTGCATTCAATGGAAACCTCTCCTAAGAGTATTAAGCTAGTATGTTATAAGGTTATGCAAGAAAAAACAAAATGTAAGTACCCACCTTACGAGTGGATTAAACGAAGTTGAGTGGTAAATATTGTACCACATAAAAAAAAACAATTATGAGAAATTTGAGGTTCGTTACATATGGTATCGGAGCAAAAGTTACAACACTGGGCCTGAACAGGACCACTGTAGTGCTTAGTATATATTCTGTTTTAAATAAAAACTAATAAATCGTTTGGTTACAAACATAAAACTTTTTATGTTTTGGTGATTAAATATGGCAGCACGGGACAATGCAGAAAATAGGATGGAAGAAAATATACAGCAAAGACCTCCGGGAGATACAAGGCAGAATAGTGACGCAAGCTCACCCACAGAAGTGTTGGAAACAATGAGGAACCTGATTGTTGAGCTATAGATCTTTAAAGCCGACAATGAAAAATTGAAGAAGGCACGGCAAGAACAGCAGGAGATAAACGAAGTCCTACTGCGTAGTATAGTGACCAAGAAAATCCCAAAAGACAATAATAACGATGAAGAATTCAATAAGAGAGCCTCCAAGAACTGTAACGACCCTACTTATATAGATGTATAGGATTATTAATTATAATTAATTTAATAATCTAATTGTCCTAAAAAGTTAGCTAAACAATAATTATGTCTTAAATAATATTAACTAATTAATTATTATTAATTACTTGTTCATGTCTGTCAAGAATTAATTAATAATCATTAATTAATTGAGTAAATAATTAAAGGGATTAATAAGTTTAATTTGTTAAAGACTTACATATTTGGGAAGGGATAGGACATTAAATATAAAGATAAGATATTAATAAGAGATAAGATATGATAATAAATAAATGGATAAGGAAAGTAATGAAGGGGGGGGGGGGGGNGACGGGGAGAGACTTACGGTGGAAGGCATTATTTGGGAGGAGGATTTTATTTTTTGGGGGGGAATCATTTTGGAGGGGGACGAGAGTACTGGTTTCTGGGCTTGGCTTTTCTGGTTCTGTGGTTGAGTTCAGCAGTCTTTGAGTATCATTGCAGGGGGCACATGGTTTCTAGGGGTTTTGGGCACGGGGGCTAGGATTCCTCTCAATTTCTTGGAGCTGGGGAGCCGGACAGGCTGCTCCGAGATGGCTAGGAGGATAGTCAGTTTGGGCAGAGTTGGTCAGTGCATCAGGCAACAGCAAAGCAACAGGCTGGACAACCGGGTCAATGGACAGCAGGCTGGACAACCGGGTCAATGGACAACAGGCTGGACAACCGGGTCAATGGAGAAATTAGCATCAGGAAGAGGTAAATTTGTATTATTCTGTTAATTAATTCTTATTCTGTTATGAAATCGTTGTTCATTATTTAATTTAACATGCTTATATGTTGAATTAAAAGAAATTACTGAGTTTTCTACGTAGAAGTAGAAGTTTACTATTTCAATTTATGGATTTAGTAGAATTTAGTTAATTTAGGTTACTACACATGGTATCAGAGCATGTAGTTCACAATCTGGAGCCTTAAGGGCCTACCCACCTACCCACCCAAACTGCTTGTAAGAAGGAAAATATCCAACCTGATCCATGCGAGCTGCATACACAGCCAGAAACAGAATTAGTATGGAGATGTGGCTCTCCATAACTAAAACAAAAGAAGAAAAGAGAAACAGGGGATTTTTAAGCCACATACCATTTTCCCAATTGCTGGCACGGATCAACTCCTTTCTATAACAAATACACCCTCCCCTGCACAAAAAAAAAATTCAAACCGCGTAAAAACAAAATACCTAATAATAAAAGAGAGTCCTTACTTTTAGAACATTTTATACTTCTAGGGCATCCAAGGAATGTTCCAGAATTCCATAGGACATGTAGAAGAACGTGTAAATCTATGAAGAATAAACAAATTTATTAAGGAAAAGTGTAAAATGCATTTAACATTTCCAACATAAGGTATATTTTTTCCAGCTTTTGCTACGTCTGAATAAGAATTGGTATTTCCGGTAGAAAGATCAGAGATAAATCTAAATATATGTTATTATACGATGCATTATGAGCACTTCAATGCATTTTTAGAACTAAAATATCGAGGAATGAATCGATATTTTTTTTCGCCCTTAAAAACATACCCTCAACTGTCATTTTGTTACCGAAGGATGCTTTAATCCATCGATATCTTAAATTGGTCATTCGTCTTTGTCTCTAATGTAAACCATGCCTCTAGGTTCTGCTATGGTTAATCCATCTTCTTCCACGGTGAATCAATTCTTCACTACAATCACTTTGATCCACCCCCTCGGTGAAGAACCGTAGTACGCCCTAATGGATTTCTCCTAGCGGACTTCTCTGTACCAAAAGTGAATTGTCTGGGTGCTTTTCCCTATAGGCAACTTTCTCTCGTTGTGTATTTCATAATCTTTCGATCGATTTTGGAAAGTGGAGTTCAGATATTCAACTATCTTCTGATAAAGAAGAGGTTCTTGGAGTACCATTTATCCTAGTGCTGTATGGGAAGGAGGACCAGGATATCACTCAAGATCTCTAGTTCTGATTTTGAAGATAATAACAATAACCTAAATATCAGCTGGCAAATTACCTCAAATTGCTAGAGATTTTTAGAGTAAGAAACGCAAACTGCCTAAAATTTTCATCCTTTGGAAAAATAGCGTTGGGTTGAAAACAATTATGCCCAGAGTCTGACCCTAAACATTCGAAACAATGGAATGAATCGTCTGAAAAAGGATAAATATGACTGCCTAGGGTTTCATGGAAAAGACGAAGAATATACGAGTACGTCCACTGCATTTCTATCTCTACTAGTAACAAATGTAAGAGTGTATACGATGGTGGGCGACTATTTATACAATTTTGCCCCTACAATCTCGTCGATTGACATGAAATGTTGAGGAATTTGCGAAATTCTTTATAATATTAAGAATAATTTAGGGAAGAATGGAATTAACTTAATCAATCAATCTTGTTTATCCGTAATTCAAGATTTCAAGGGATGCATACTAACTCTTGACCAACAAAAAAAAAATTATATAGGAGAAAACTGGCTTAAAAAAATAATAATAATAGGATGTGCAGGAATGTTTGAGTTCAAAATGCATTCTTCATACTCTTCCCAGAGGCCTGCTCTACAGAAGATCTAGGGGCACTTCCACTTTAAGAAAAATCTATAGACAAGGGAAATAGACTACAATCATTGAATATTGCTTTCGAGTGATCGCTCATTTATTTAATATCTTCACACCTAATTAAAAACGCCCTGCAAACAAACATCGGTTACTAGCTGGCAGACTAACAAATGATAAAAATCCACTGAAAATGAATCAACACCTATCCGCTTGATTTAGTGGACATAATAATAGTCTTAATAAAAGGATTACATTCTGGGTTCTGCCATTCAAAATGCTTCTGCCTGTTCCTCTGGAAATTTCTCAAATGGAGGATGCGCATCCAAGCAAGCTTTCATCCAATTGTCGAGCTCTTCAACATCAGTTATAGTGTAAAGAATCCCTCCAACCACCATCTCATACGCGTATTCTGCAAGCAACAGGACGTTGATAACCCTACGGCGGTGATTCTTTTCTCTAAAGTGCAAATCCAAGAACAAACCAAAAAAAAAAAACATTTTCTCTAGCTCCCCTTTCTCGAAATAATTCGGAAGAAATTTCATAGAATTTTTTCTGACCGTAGATTTGTTTTGATATTGCCCTGGGTGAGCTTTTCTTAGGGATAAAATCCAATCTTTGATGTATTTTCTTACCTTATCATGGAGCTCCATGCCCATCATTAATTTTGAGGGAAACATCGTTGAAAGTTTAACTAGGAGCCCGCCGAAACTGCAGTCGATGTTTGCAAATTGGATTTTCGTAGAAATGTCGGGTTTCAAACCATTACCCACTGTATCCTTCACTGAATCTTCTGGCTTCGAGAAATTTCCTAATGGAGGGGAAATATTTGAGCTTTCTCACAGGTTTAAAACTAGCATCCTCCACATCCTTCGCTGAATCATATGATTTTTCTATTTTTGAGGAAGGACCTTCGATTTCCTCGTTATCTTTGTCATTAGGGTTTGAGGTCGGGGATCTATCAAAAACAATGCAGGGAAATGCTCTGAGTAGTCGAATTCTGCAAGACTGACTGGGACCGGAAAGTGTGATTCACTCAATGGATTGTTGTGATCTCGGGCTATGTAAAAAAAAAATGTTTTTGAGGGAGCTTGCGTCCATTACCATAGCTCCTCCATAGTAGCAGAGAGGGAGAATCCCAGGGCGCATTTGGATAGTGAGATAGGCGACAGTGAGGGAGCGTTAGGGTGAGGATGGTTTAGGGTTTGGTAAGAGAGGTGTGTAGGGATGGGAATGAGCATGGTGAGGGAGGGGGCACATGGACCTCATGCGAGGACCCACTGCCCACGTTAAATTTATTTATTTATTTTATTATTCTTATTTACTTTTTAATTTTATTTATTTATTTATTTATTATTATTCATTTTCTTTTATTTATTTATTTTGCTTAAATTGTTAAGGTTTAATTTTGAATTCAGGTAAGAATAAAATAGTATAGGGGTTGGAGATGGTTGGCATGACCCATCCCATCGACCATGTCCACTTAATTAAATATTTCTAAATCGTCTTCTTTGGGCCAATACTGTCCATTTTTTTTATTATTTTAGAAAGATTTTTGGAACGCAAATTCCAGTAAACGACTGAGATAAGAGATTTTTTCCTTAAACCCGCGAGCAAGCTAGAGGGGTCAGTCTTTGGTTATCGTCGACTTGTAGTGTATGACCTATTAACAATCTGGTTCATTTGACTGATCCGATGGTGTAAACTTATGGAATATCTGGAGAGTAGTGATCGGGATTCAGATGGATGGTGTCACCGTACACGATTTTAAGTGGTGGACTGACCTGATAACATGTTGCCCGACGTAAATGATATAATTTAGTCGGTCGCTTGTGATACATCTTACAGTTACTTATGGGCCATTTGGCAGGGAATCTCACTGTTATTTTGTTGTTTGCAGCATTGACAAATAAAGTATAAATTTCAATTATTAGAATGGAAGAAAAAGCTGGCTGATTAACTTTTTTTTTTTACATGAAGGTGCATTTCGAATCTGGCTGCTTAATTTGATGATGCTTATTTCCAATCAAGTTGCTTTTATTTATATATTTTAATAATTAAATTATTAATTTACCTTTAATAATAAAAAAATATACACACCTCAGGACTCAAGAGTAGCCTTAAATTCAATTTATTATGCATTGTAATCTTTTAAGATAATCTTAATATCAAAATGGTTGTTAAGAGAAAGACCCCTCAATAATTGCATTAAATTAACTATGGAATGCACTGGAATCTTTTAAGAAAATCTTAGTATAACAAATGGATCTAGAACATATAAGTTGAAAAATGTTCCTCGTAGATTTAAATGAAACTTTGTCCCATGCATCCCTTTGTAAAAGTGTGGGTCCCATTTCCTTCCAGACAAGTGAAGTGCATACGTGGGAAGTTCACACACACATTTTAAGATAAGAATCACACTCACCATCTTTAAATTTTTCCTCTATTTTATGGATTTTAAGCCGGTTATGGATTTTAAAGTACTCATATCCACTCAAACCTAGATATTTATATCTCATCATTTTGTTTCTACGTATTGAACTAGGAATTTATTCCAGTGTTTTTTATCCCCGTAATGAACCAAATTTCCATAATTATAAGAAGAGTTTGGAATCCTTATCCAAACTAGAGTTGTGAAGAGTGGGTCTATTACAAGATAAAAAGTTAAGGTCGGTTACTCAACGGGTAGTAATGGTTTTTCCCACAAATGAAGGCTATGAATTAAGAATTAAGATTATATCCTCTACTAAATCAAAAAAAATTGAGTCTAAAGAATCATTTTTTTTCTCATAGATAAATGAAGACATTATCCTTTAGTATAAGTTTCCAAGTTAATGTAATCAATTTCAGTAAATCTACTAGTTTTGTAAGGGAACATTAAACCTCCAATCCCACTCATTCTCTTCAAAGTAATTAATCCTGTCCACTGTGATCGCAAGGGGCATGGTATCAGTCACCATTCTTTGAAGTAATGACTAAGCGTGGTTAAATGGAGGGAAAAGGATTGGGTCCAGACTATAGGGTTGGGTCCAGACTATAATTAAAATTATGTTTAATTATATTTAAAATTCATAATTCATGCTTGAATTTAAAACTAGTTAAAGCGACTAATTAAATTGTTTTTAGCGAAAGGTGAAGCGATGCTTGAGGCAAGGGTGTCGAATTTATGTCGTTGAAGCAATGAATGAAAAGAAAGGACCCTCCTTAGATTAGTACCTAGTATTGTCAGAGTTTAAGGATGTTTTCCCAAACGAATTACCAGGGTTACCTCCTGAGAGGGAGCTTGATTTTACTATTGAACTAAAACCTGGTGCAGAACCAATTTCCAAGACTCTGTATCGAATGACAATGCCAGAACTTTGTGAGTTGCAAATGCAGTTGAAAGAGTTACTGGACTTAAGGCTAATAAGGCCCTGTGTTTCACCTTGGGGTGCACTAGTAATTTTTGTAAAGAAGAAGGATGGATCCTTACGACCGTGTGTAGATTACAGGGACTTGAACCATGCTACAGTGAAAAATAGGTACCTGATGCCGCGAATAGATGACCTCTTTGATCAGATGAAAGGAGTAGCGGTATTCTCAAAGATCAATTTGTGATCAGGGTATCATCAATTAAATATTAAGGAAGGCGATATCCCAAAAAAAAACTGCCTTTCGAACTCAGTTTGGGCATTACGAGTTTGTTGTAGTACCTTTTGGATTGACCAATGCGCTAGAAGTATTCATGAGCCTCATGAATGGCGTATTTTGAAAGTACTTAGATCAATTTGTACAAGTATTTCTAGATGACATCCTCATCTATTTCAAGAACGAAAGAGAGCATGAGGAACACTTACAAGTAGTGTTGTCCTGCCTTAGAGAGAACAAGCTGTATGGGAAGTTGTCGAAGTGTTCCTTCTACCAGAAAGAGATTCACTATTTAGGTCATATCATTTCCGGTGAAGGAATATTTGTGGAAAAGAAAAAGTAAAGGCCATTATGGAGCAGCCAGTGCTGAAAAATGCCCATGAAGTGAGAAACTTCATGGGTCTAGCAGGTTATTACTGGAGATTTGTAGAAAGATTCTCAAAAATAGCGAAAACAATCACCACTTTGCAACGCAAGGGGGTCAAGTATGAATGGACAGAAGAATGTGATAGTGCATTCATTGAGCTTAAGAGGTTACTAACCAGCATGCCAATTCTATGAGTGCCAGATATGGAAAATGACTTCACAGTCTGCACGGATGCCTCGAAGCAAGGGTTGGGGGTCGTGCTAATGTAGGATGGAGGACTGATAGCCTATGCGTCAAGGAAGTTGAAGAAACACAAAGAGTTATACGTGACTCATGATTTAGAGTTGGCAGTTGTAATGCTAGCTCTGAAAATTTGGAGGCACTATCTTGTGGGGCGAAAATTTGAGCTCAAAATGGACCATCAAAGTTTAAAACATCTCTTCACTCAAAGAGATCTGAATTCCAGGCAAAGGAAATGGAGTGAGTTTATGAGTGAGTACGATTTTGGTATTTTGTACATCAAGGGAAAGTAAAATGTGGTCGCAAATGCCTTGAGTAGGAGACCACGTATCTTCTCCTTGGTAACATTAAAGGTCAATCTGAGGGAACATGTGTTGACACAACTCCAACGAGACAGTTGGTATTTAAAGGTTACTTCAAACCTCTAGGGTGGGAGGCAGATAGATCCAAAGTATGAAGGATATGGTCTGGAAACAGACAGACTGTTAAGATATCGTGGAAGGATGTACATCCCTGAGAATGGGGATATTCAAAGCATGATACTGAAGGAAGCCCATAGAGAAATTTATTGTGTGCATCTGGTTTGAAGAAGATGTACGCATAGATGAGGAAGCTCTTCTTTTGGGTAGGAATGAAGTGCGATGTAGTTCATTTCATCGCCAAGTGCCTAGAATGTCAACAAGTGAAAGTCGACGACCATCACCCAGCAGGCCTTCTAGAACCACATGATGTTCCTATGTCCAAGTGGGAAGTCATCTCTATGGATTTTGTTGTGGGGTTGCCGCTCACATCCCATAGACACAATGCCATTCTTGTGATAGTGGATAAGTTAACCAAGAGTTCTCATTTCATTTTGGTTAGAGACACTTACGATGTCACTGATGTGGCACGTGTGTTTGTAAGTGAGGTTATCCGTTTGCATGGGATACCTAAGAAGTTCATTTCAGATAGGGACTCCATATTCACTTCTAGGTTTTGGACAAGTTTATAGTCAGCATTGAGGACTCAGTTGAACTTAAGCACAGCTTATCATCCTAAAACATATGGGCTAACTGAGAGAGTAAATCAAGTCATGGAAGACATGCTTAGGATGTATGTAATGAATAATCAAACCCAATGGAAGAAGTAGCTACCTTTGGTAGAGTTTGCCTACAATAACAGTTTCCATAGCTCCATCGAAATGCCACCCTACGAAGCTTTGTATGGGAGGCCATGTAGGACGCCATTGAGTTGGGATAGAATAGAAGACCGAGCAACATTTGGGCCAGCATTGATTCAAGAAATGGAGGAATAGGTGATTCAGATTAGGTAGAGACTAAAGGAAGCACAGGATAGGAAGAAAAGCTATGCGGATGCACACAGGACCGACCGAAGTTATGAAGTGGGAGACCAGGTTTTCATTCATATCAGGCCTAATAAGAGTACCATACAGTTCGGGAAGGGGACAAAGTTTTCACCTCAATTTATAGGATTTTTCAGAATCCAAGAGAAAATTGGACACGTTGCCTATCGTCTCGTACTGCCACCCCACTTGCATAAAACTCATAATGTATTTCATGTATTTGTTTTACGTTATTATGTTGCTAATGAATCACATAAACTAAATTGGAAGGAATTGCAAGTATTGGACGTGGGAACCCTCATGGTAGAACCGTTACGCATATTGGACCGTAGAGTTCGACAGTTCAGGAAYTGTCTGGTAGACCAAGTTAAGGTCCAGTGGGACAACTATAGTCCARGATCTTCTACTTGGGAAGACGCCAAGACACTACGGCAAGACTATCCCTCACTTTTTTGACGACCTCAAGAACATGTTTCTCGAAGGTTGGGTGTATGTAACACCACCTTTTGACTTAGACAGCCAGGATTACCTGAGGCCTATATACTTTATTTTCTAGTCACAGTGAAACTATTAAGTGATACACTTAAACTTTAAAATTTATGAACTTTTATGAATGTGTAAATGTTATTGATGATGATGTATATGATGCAATCTACTACGTGAATGTAAATTTTATGAATGTTTAAATGTTATTGATGATGATGTATATGATGCAACATATTGTGAGAATGTGAATTTAATGAATGTTTAAATACTATTAGAATGATGTTGGATATGATGCAATCTATTTTGGTAAATGATAATCTTATGAATAGGTGTCGAAATTGAATAATGGAATATTATGAGATCTATTTCTAACTGGAAAACTTCGATTTTAAATTGTCGGTACAGGGATACCAAATTGAAATGATGATAGTATGCAATTACATGATGATAATGCATAGAAATGTATGAGTTTGTGTTACAGACTAATCTGCAGGTTATGGGCTATGAAATAGCCAAAGGATAAAGATGATGAAAGTGGATATTATGACCAGTAGCCAAGAAACATTATGGTATGAATATTGTATGTGAAATTATATTGGTTTGGACGCATTGCTATGATATGTGGACTAGTGCGTGATGACACTGCCCAAAACCGAATAAATGATGACAAAACCCCCAGCAACACGGTGCCACTGTACATTCCATTGTAGGGTGTGGACCCTAGTTATGATTAGGAGGGGTGGAGGCATTTCCCACCGTGTATCCTCTGAAACCTGAAGTCATGGGAGGACGGTGTTAGTTCACGCTCCCCAAGAGGTGTGATGATGATTGTCAGATGCCTGCTAGGGAAGTTGGGTCAAGATAGCAACACTTCCGCTTACGAGTTCTATATGGAGTTAGGTCAATACAGTTGACACTCCAAGATAGTCTAGAAGAGGAAGGATAGGAATGGAGATGGAAGTAGGTTAGGGAGGAAGGATGAGTAGTAATAGTTGAAAAGGTATGGAGATCTGTCTTGTGGTGGAATTTAATGTTTTCCCTTCTCTTGGTGACGAAAGACACTCCTGGATTGCTAGCAGGAGCAGAGCCCGACGCCCATCAGTTTTATGTCACGATTGTTTGTAGATGGGTGATCGAATGGAGGGAAACTCAAAACAATAGCGTTCCAACTCTGAAACTAGGCCAGGTATTCATGAGCAAGTGAGGTCTTGCGTAAATTTCAGACAGTGAGTTGTAGTAAAGGGTGAACAGGCGGAAGACTTATACAAGAGAAAAGCAGAGGTCTGTTATAAACAGAAGGTTTCTAACAGACTGAGTAAGAAATGTCCAAATGCAATAGCATCTTACATTCAAATGCAAAAGCCACAGAATGCAGCAATGCAACAATAAATCTTTTATCATATCATAACTGCAATAATTCACACGAATCAGTCAATCACGAATTCTATTAGCATGAGATGAAAATTAGACAGAGTAAGAAGAACTGTCTATCATAAAACAAGAAATCTCATATACAGATGCATAAGTTGAAAGCTAGAATAGTTGTTAAAACATTATAGTAGGGAGCTCTGCTCAACCATCGATCATTACAAAATGGCAAAAATGCCTACATATACTCTTCTCTTCCTTTCGCCCAGTAGAGGTGTCTCAAAACTTTCAATGGGTGACGTCTCCTCAATCAAATCTGTCCATTGTTCCCCTGTCCTACGCCTCTTTAATTCAGCATGGCTCATGCCAGGGGGTAGTTGAGCCCTTTGAATGTTGAATTGGCGTGTGCGAGATCCTCTGGCGAGTTGAAGACTCAGCGTGACCTTCTTGAAGAGAACCGGTACAGGGGACCTTCCCGGGTAGACTTTCGGCTAGGATCTCCATACTCTGTAATAAATGAGTGATGTGAGTTTTGAGCCATCCTCTCTTTTCTTCATTAATCTCCAGCAAGTACTGGGATTTAGCCCATGTTGAATCGTCATCTGGAACATCACCGTGCCTTCCTTTTGCGATTAATCTCGATGCTTCGGGGCCCGAGTGGCCAAATGACAAACATAAACACCCCTCCCCCAGGCCTCCTTCTTGATGACCAGGTGCCAAAACCATGGGCCCAATTCTGGGTGCCATTGGAAATTCGAGGTTCAGGGTTTCAAAATGTAAGAAATGAAGGGTTCCTGCTCCTTGAAACTCTGATACCTGATACGTCGACGGGCTTCCATCTGTCCCAGTTGGATCAGATGGTCCAGATTTGTTTTGAACCATGGTGCTTCCCCTTGCTAAACCCTGGGCAACTGATATGGCCCCGAAAACCCGATGGCCATCGATCTGCTTCTATGGATGGATCTCGACTGCTGATGGCAAAAATTTGCCCGCTCACTTGACTTGCTGCTAAAAAATGAGATTCTCTCGTGCTATGCTCGGGTGCTTCCCGTACAACTTGAAGACCTGGGTACGCCTAATCCTGAGACAAGAAATATCGCTAACATTAGGCTCCATGGGGGATAGAGTCGTCTCTGCGATGCTCTAAGAACTCCTTCCATAGCCTCAGTGCCTTGCTATTGGGCTATGGAGTCACCTATTAAGCCGAAAACATGTAAAAATAAAATAGACAAAGGTAAAAAGGACAATATTTACAAACTGAGGAGCCGTCTAAGGCTCAAATAAAACATTTTTCAAAAAATGCCCATTCACTGGGCTGTTGAAAACCTCTTCACCCTCTAGATCCTACAACCCATATGTGTTATTGGAGAAAATCTCAGAGACTTTAAAGGGGCCGATCCAGAGGGCATCGAACTTGCTGTGCTTGCCTTTATCCTATCTGGGTGCATCCCATTTAAATACCAAATCTCTGATCTCGAACTCCTTTTTCCTGACCTTCCTGTCAAAAGCCTGTTTGATCTTCTGCTAATGACTGTAAGCTGCGTCCCTCACTTGTTCTCTAATCTGCTCCATTTCCACTATCTAATGAATTCTTCTGATCATATGATTTGGTTCTCCCTCGTAGTCTTGAAATAACTTCTCCACAGGTAAGGCGAGCTGGGTAGGGAAAACTGCCTCTGCTCCGTAGACTAGTTGAAACGGTGAAGTGCCCAGAGACTTCTTCGTTGTGACACGATCGGCCCACAGAGCAAATTTCAACTTTGAATCTCAGGCCCTTTGGTTGTCCTCCAATATTATTTTAATGATCCTTATCAGGATTTTATTGGAGGACTCTGCTAAACCGTTGCCTTGGGGATAGTAGGGGGTGGAGTGAACTAGTGATATCTGGAACTGTTCGCAGAACTTAATTAGAGGCCCAGACTTGAAAGAAGCAGCGTTATTGGTGACGATCCTACTGGGACAGCCAAATATGGCTATGATATCCTCCAGGAAGCTGATAACTACTTTGTGTGATGTGCTTCTGGTGGGGACAACTTCTATCCATTTGGTGAAATAATCTGTCACTGTCATAATCCATATGTGTTGACCACTTGAGGGAGGATGAATTTATCCAATGAAGTACAACCCCCACTGCTGAAAAGGGGTTGGAGATACTATAGGCTTCAATGGCATCGATTTGAGCTGTTGTTTTCCTGAGAACTTTTGACACTTGGTGCAAGCCCTGATCTCCCTGCAAACATCGGGGAATAAAGTGGGCCAGTAATAACCAGCTCAGAGTATCTTGTGGGCTGTGGTCTTCTAGAAATGATGACCTCTGCAAAGGCCGCTATGAAAATCAAATGTAACCTTCTGGGCCTCCCGCGGGACTAGGCATCTCAGAAATACCCCTAGAGGGTCTTTCCAATACAAGGTTTGGTCAATGAGGCAATACCTGACCGCCTTGAGCTTGAGAGCCCTTGCTTTACTTTTTCCCATTCCATCAGGGGGCTTCAACTCCTGCAAAAAATACAGAATGTCACGATATCAGGCACATCCTGCCAGCGATAAGCCATCTTGAGAGAATTGGATGGGCGATTCAGCTTGCTGAGGTCCTAGGCGAGTATTAATGAAACTAACTCCCAAGGCTTTGCAGTTGGATTCAGCCAGTAGCTTGGCTAAACCTTGCCCCTTAACCAACTTGGTGGGTTTTATTTCTAAGTAAAATTCTAGAATTTTTGTGATCCATCATCCTCTTTTCCCATCTACGTCGGGTTGCACAAGGATGTCCTTAATGGAAGATGAAGGAACATATGTTGTTACTTTTGAATGCAAGACATAGACTCTAAAATCTTTAAGAGCTTTCACTAAGGCATAGGCCTACTTCTCCATGATTTCATACCTGCTCTCTGCGTCTCTTAACGCCCTGCTGAAGAAGGTGATGGGCTACTCACGCCCTTCCTCATTTTTCTGCAATAAGACCGCCGCCACTGTATCAAAAGAAGCAAAGGAGAAAATTAGGAACTCTTTGGAATAGTCAAGACTAATAAGCACAGGTGCCTGAGTCAATGCCCTTTTTATTTGGTCAAAAGAGACCCTGGGCTCAGCGGTCCATTTCACTTCATTTCCCTTCCTAAGCATGTCCATGATCTGTTTCACTAGCTTGGCAAAATTTGAGACAAATCTCCTTAGAAAAATAATTTTCCCCAAAAAGGCCTGAACCTCTTTTTTAGACCTGGGAAGTGACAAGGCTTGAATTGCCTCCACCCTGCTGGGATCAATCCTCACTCCCTCTACCAATACTATATGTCCCAATAACTTCCCTTCCTGCATAGAAAACAGGGACTTCTTGGGGTTCAGGGAAAGACCAAACCTCCGACACTTCCAGAAAACTCTCCTTAAATGGCAGCGGTGTTCCTTATCAGACCTGGAGAAGATCGTGATGTCATCTAGGTAGATCACTACAAACTGGTCTTTTTCTCTGATGAAGGCTATATCCATGGCTCGCTGAAATGTTGCTCCTGCATTCATCAACCCAAATGGCATTTTGGCATACATGAACGTGCCCCAAGGAGTGGTGAAGGTTGTCTTCTCCCTATCCTCAGGCATGACCGATATCTGATTATAGCCAGAAAACCCATCGATCATGGATATCATGGATGCACCAGTTACCCTCTACAATATATGTTCCATCTTAGGTAGGGGGTAATTGTCTTTCTTTGAGCTTCTAATTTGTAAAGAGATTTCAGGGGCGTCGGTAAGCTGCAGCAAAATAGACCCCAAGTTGGTGTCAAGTGCAAAGATGGTGTGATTGGTAGGGTCTAATTCATCACTGACAATATAGGCTAGCTGGGCTTCTCTATATAATCTCCTTTGTTCCCCTCCAAATACCGGAATGGTGGTGTATGTGAGATCCATATGTAGTGTCCCTCCAAGTTTTTGAATCCACGACTTATACAATAGCATACCAAATTTGGGGGGAACGTCGGCTACCACGATATCCATGACCACACTTTTCATGGGCAGATGAAACAGGGAAACCACCAGGTCTTTGATGACTCCTAGACACTGCACTCTCCTTGAATCGAAAGAATATAAATCATGATAAGTTATTTTCACCTACAGTCCCAATTCTTCCATGACTATTTTTGGCATAAGGTTATGGGAAGCACCTGAATCCATGAGGCATTTATGCAGCACTTTATCATGTATGTTCAGGGATGTGTAGAAAGGGGGGGATGAGTCATATTTGTCTTCTACCATGGGGCCTAAGATGATGGATGTCTTCTCATATTGAAGGTTTACTGAGTCAGAGGGGGGCTGGGGGGATTCAGATTGTAGCAGCTTGGAGAGGGATCTTTTAAAATCTTCATTTTTAACTAGCTTGGAGAGGGATCTTTTAAAATATTCATTTTTAACTATCTCTGAGAGGGGAACGGGGATCCTGATATTTTGAATTTCATGTTCAAAATTAAAGGATGGAATGGGCTTAGGGGCTTCCCTTACCTCGATGATGGGTTCTTTGACTGCTGGAAAAGTGCTCTGAGCTCTTTTATCTTTAGTAGCGGCTACTGCAGATCTAGTAGGTTTTTCTGCTATGAGAGGTCGGTCTGCATTGTCAAAGTCTCCTTCTCTCCTTCTCGACCTGAGATTATATATGTTAGAAGTGTGACCGACCCCTTGCTCTTTCCCCAACTCATGAATCTGAGCACTCATCATGGATTCTTCATATGCGGACTGCGTCAAATGGGGAAAAGGGGGAGTGTCTTCAATACATTGAATCTCAGGGCCAAACTCGTCTATCTCCTCTCTTTCCTCATGATCAACTAAGTTGTTTTGGAGGGGGGGTTGAACCCTTTGATCTTCTCTATCTTTTCCCCTTTGTTCCCTCGAGAAAACCTGAGGCATATTGTTAGCGGGTCGTCTTAAACCTCTATTGTTAGTATTCTGGGGATTTCTGAACATGGGATTCCCCTCTAATTCCCACCTCTCCATCTTGGCAGCAAGCGATTTTATTGCTCTAGTTGTCTCATCTGTCTGATGGGGCAGGGGAGAGGAACTGGATGAGGAAGCTTCAGGCCTGTTCTTGGATGTATTTCTATCACCTGTGTTCCTGAGTCGGTTGACAGCCAATATGTTGGATTCTACCTCTATGGTCGCATCTTGCATGTGGGCCAATGTAGCATCTCTTCTCTCCCTTAGTAGTAAGCAGAAATCAGGATCAAAAGTGTTGGAGTAAGTGATCTTTGCAGAAGCTTCGGAGGTTTTTATCTCACCAGGGATTCTATTGTACATTTTATTAAATCTCTTGGAGAATTCGAAGACAGACTCTCCTTCCTTTCTTTTCAATGACCCAAACTTTTTCATGTAATACATGAAATGTTTTTTATCTCCCCACTGTCTCAGAAAGGTACTATCTAAAGCTTTGATCCCATCAATAGATCTGGGAGGCAAGGCCTTGAACCATTTTCTAGCCTTTCCTTGGAGATTATGGAAAAAAATCCTCATCCATAGGTCTGCATGCATGATGACATTATCATCTGTGAAACTGTAAAAGGCTTCTAGGTGTTCATCTGCAGTTACGTCCCCTTCACCCATGAACTTGGGTAGTTTCTTAAGGTAACCATCTGCTGGGAGGGCATTGAGGGGTTGAGGTAACACAAGGGGAGCATACCTAGCAGCTATAATAGCCTCCATCCTGGTCATAGGGGGATTAGCACCAGCCATGGGGATACTAGGTGGAGGAGAACTTGGAGGAGAAGGAGTTTACGAAGGGGCTACAGAACACGAGTCTCAAAGAGGAGTGGGAAACAAGAGTGGGTTTAAGGAGAAGACTAATGAGCTCAAGTCAGCAGGTGCTCCTCCTTGTGCAGGAGTGGGGAGATCTTTTGTGGTCCTGGGTCTACACCAAGGTACAGCTTCAGAGGATAGGGGAGTGACAAGGATTTCTCCCTCCAATCCCAGACCAGGAGGGGAAAACTCAGCAGGAACACTCCCAAAATTCAAGAAATGGGAAACTTCTGAAGGAGGTCTATTAAGAAACTAAGGAGGAGAAAACGGAGTTCTTACAGAAGGAGATGGTAGATTACCTATTTCGGTGGTGGAAGCTTCTTCTTCAGGGGCCTTTCCTTTTCTAAGAACCACCTCTGGATCGGTTTGAGGTGTATCTAGGGGTAGCTGTGGATGAGACCATGTGTGTCTGCCTCTGAAAGCCACAATTAATAGAGCAGGTTCTCCCTAGCAGAGTCGTCACAATGGAGTCACCAGGTGCACAGCAACAATCTTGATAATTTTGATATCTGATGCACCTTCAGAATCAGTTAATCGTTGTCATCAATCCCAGGGAAAATATTCAATTTCGTCCCCGGCAATGGCGCCAGAAATGTTGGTGATGGAAGTCACTCCTGGATTTCTAGCAGGAGCAGAGCCCGACGCCCATCATTTTTATGTCACGGTTGTTTGTATATGGGTGATCGAATGGAGGGAAACTCAAAACAATAGCGTTCCAACTCTGAAACCAAGCCAGGTATGCATGAGCAAGTGAGGTCTTGCGTAAATTTCAGACAGTGAGCTGTAGTAAAGGGTGAACAGGCGGAAGACTTATACAAGAGAAAAGTGGAGGTCTGTTATAAATAGCAGGTTTCTAACAGACTGAGGAAGAAGACGTCCAAATGAAATATCATCTTACATTCAAACACAAAAGCCAGAGAATGCAACAATGCAACAATAAATCTTTTATCATATCATAACTGCAATAATTCACACGACTCAGTCAATCACGAATCCTCTTAGCATGAGATGAAAATTAGACGGAGTAAGAAGAACGATCTGTCATAAAACAAGAAATGTCATATACATATGCATAAGATGAAAGCTAGAATAGATGTTAAAACATTACAGTAGGGAGCTCTTCTCAACCATCGATCATTACAAAATGGAAAAAATGCCTACATATACTGTTCTCTTCCTTTCTCCCAGTAGAGGCGTCTTAGAATTTTCAATGGGTGACGTCTCCTCAATCAAATCTGTCCTTTGTTCCCCTGTCATATGCCTCTTTAATTCAGCATGGCTCACGCCAGGGGGTAGCTGAGCCCTTTGAATGTTGAATTGGCGTGTGCGGGTTCCTCTGGCGAGTTGAAGACTCGATGTGACCTTCCTGAAGAGAACCGGTACAGGGGACCTTCCCGGGTAGACTTTCGGTCGGGATCTCCATACTCTATAATAAATGAGTGATGTGAGTTTTGAGCCATCCTCTCTTTTCTTCATTAATCTCCAGCAGGTACTAGGATTTAGCCCACGTTGAATCGACATCTAGAAAATCATTATGCCTTCCTTCTGCGATTAAGATCGACGCTTCGGGGCCTGAGTGGCCAAATGAAAAACATAAATTCCCCTCCCCCAGGCCTCCTTCTTGATGACCAAGTGCCAAAACCATAGGCCCGATTCTGGGCACCATCGGAAATTTGGGGTTTGGGGTTTCAAAATGTAAGAAACGAGGGGTGCCTGCTCCTCGAAACTCCAATACCTGATATGCCGACGGGCTACCATCTGTCCCAGTTGGATTGGACGATCCAAATTTGTTTTGAACCATGGCGCTTCCCCTTGCTAAACCCTGGGCAACTAATCGGCCTCGAAAACCCAATGGCCATCGATCCACTTCTATGGATGGATCTCGGCCGTTGATGGCAAAACTTTGCCTGCTCGCTTGACTTGCTGCTAAAAAATGGGATTCTCTTGTGCTATGCTCGGGTGCTTCCCGTACAACTTGCAGACCTGGGTACGCCTAATCCC
>ML789189.1:183400-203193 GCA_009831015.1 Picea engelmannii
CCATAAGATACCTTAACTTCGGGATGAAGTTTCCTGAAGGGTGGGTGTATGTAATGACCCTGCTTAAATAGATGTATAGGATTATTAATTATAATTAATTTAATAATCTAACTGTCCTAAAAAGTTAGCTAAACAATAATTATGTCTTAAATAATATTAACTAATTAATTATTATTAATTACTTGTTCAAGTCTATCAAGGATTAATTAATTATTAATTAATAATCATTAATTAATTGAGTAAATAATTAAAGGGATTAATAAGTTTAATTTGTTAAAGACTTATGTATTCAGGAAGGGATAGGACATTAAATATAAAGATAAGATATTAATAAGGGATAAGATAAGATAATAAATACGAAAGGATAAGATAATAAATAAATGGATAAGGAAAGTAATGAAAGGGGGGGGGGAGAGTCGGTGAAGGGGGAATATGACAGGGAGAGCCTTACGGTGGAAGGCATTCTTTGGGAGGAGGATTTTATTTTTTGGGGGGGATCATTTTCGAGGGGGACGAGAGTACTGATTTATGGGCTTAGATTTTCTAGTTCTGTGGTTGAGTTCAACAGTCTTTGAGTATCATTGCAGGGAGCACCGAGTTGCTAGGGGTTTTGGGCACGGGGGCCAGGATTCCTCTCGGTTTCCTGGAGCTAGGGAGCCGGACAGGCTACTCCTAGCTGGATGAGAGGATAGTCAATTTGGGTAGAGTTGGTCATCGCATCAGGAAGCAGCAAAGCAGCAGGCTGGACAACCGGGTCAATGGACAGCAGCCTGAACAACCAGGTCAATGGAGAAATTTGCATTAGGAAGAGGTAAATTTGTATTATTTTGTTAAGTAATTCTTATTTTGTTATGAAATCATTTTTCATTATTTAATTTAACATGCTTATATGCTAAATTAAAATAAATTACTGAGTTTTCTGCGTAGAAGTAGAAGTTTACTATTTCAATTTATGGATTTAGTAGAATTTAGTTAATTTAGGTTACTATAAGAACTCAAGGCTAGAAACAGAAAAAGGAGACAGTTCGTCTGAAGGAACACCTCCAGTTGAGGATGGAACTAAAGTGAATAGAAAAAAGAAAACAAGTAGACCACCTTGAAGGAGAATTTAAAAATATTAAACCCGCTATTTTTTATGGAGAATCCAGGACAGGAGAAGAAGCAGAGGCGTGGCTGTTGGAAATCAAAAAGTACTTCCAAATCTATAACTATTCCAGCAACATGAAGATCAGGATGGCCATCTACAATCTAAAAGGGAAGGCCATTATTTGGTGGTAAGATCTGAAACTGGCCAAGGGCCTAAAGGAGAAACAGTTGGAATGGTCTAACTTTAAGAAGTATTTCAAGAAACAATACCTTTCTAAAAATTATTACGAAAGGAAGAAAAAATAATTTTACGAGTTACGACTCGGACAGATGACAAGGGAGGACCTTATAAATAAATTTATGGATCTGCTAAGGTTCGTACCATACATTCGGGAGGATAAAGTAAAAATTCAGTGATTTCTAAGCTATCTACCACAGTCCTACAAGGACAGAATTGAGTTTGACAAACCCAAATCCTTAAGCGAAGTATTCAGAAAAGTGTGAATGTGCTACGACCAATATAAACAGCGAGTAGAGTTTCCCAAAGCCTGGAAGGATAAGAAACAAGATCAAATGAACCAGCAAAAGAAGGGGTACCAGCCAGCACCTTATCGGAATACAGCAAAGAGTTTTTCAAGAAAGGATTTTCACTCCAATCCTCTGAATATGCAAGGAAGAAAAAAAACGGTAAACCTAGGAACGAGGAGGTTTGGGGAAAGCTCTCGTGAGCCATTAAAGTGTTGGGAATGTGGAGAGCCTCATATCAGGAGGAACTTCCCATGTTTGAGTTCAACAAACTGAACTGTTGTTCATAACCTGCAAGAAGCCTCAACAGTGGGAGACGTGGGAAGGAGCCTACATCGGATAAATGCAGCCATCGATGGACGACAAGCTGACCACCAGTCCTTAGTGGTAGAAATCGAAGTTAAAATCCATGACACTTGAATTTCTGTTTTAATTGACCCAAGAGAAACTCTAAGTTATATTACTCTTAAGGTAGTAGAGTCAAATAAACTTAAGAGACTGAAGCACGCAAAATCATGGCTTGTGCAACTAGCGACAAGTACAAAAAGGAAAGTAATTGACTATATTTCATATTTTGAGTTCATCTTAGATGGTCAAACTATAAGGACCAATCTGAACAACCTACCATTAGGATCTTATGATATTATTATTGGGATGGATTGGTTGGAATGACACAAATCAATATTGAATTGTTATACAAAGATACTTAGCTATAGGGATGATTCTGACACTACCAGAACAACCCAAGGTATACCAAAACCAGTATCAGTCAGACAAATTTCAGTGATGCAACTAAATAAATGTGTAAGAAGGGGATGTCAATTTTATACCATCCAAGTGACGAATCTAGTAGAAAAGGAGGATAGGCCAAAGTTGGAAGACTTTGCTATCCTACGAGATTTCAGAGACATGTTTGTGGATGAGATACCAGAATTACCCCCTAGAAGGGAAATAGAATTCTCCATAGAAATTTCACCCAGTTATGCCCCTATATCAAAGGCGCCCTACTGGATGAGCTTACCAGAACTGACAGAATTAAAAATACAATTACAGGAATTGTTGGACAAAGATTATATCAGACCAAGTGTCTCACGTTGGGGAGCACCAGTCCTCTTTGTGAAAAATAAGGATGGTACTCTAAGAATTATGTATCGATTATAGACAACTGAACAAAATGACTATTAAGAATAAATACCCCTTACCAAGAATAAATGATCTGTTCGATCAAGTAGGGGGGGGCAAGATCTTCTCAAAATTGGATTTATGATCCGACTATCATCAAGTTCGGATAAATGAAGAGTACATAAACAAAATAGCATTTCGGACAAGATATGGACACTATGAGTTTGTAGTCATACCTTTCGGACTCACTAACTCCCCAGCCACGTTTATGTGCCTAATGAATAGTATTTTCAGTGACTACTTGGACAAGGTCATGGTAGTATTCATCGACGACATCCTGATCTATTCAAAGACAGAGGAGGAACATGAGGAACACTTAAGAATATTTATGCAAATGTTAAGGAAGCACAAACTATATGCCAATTTCGACAAGTTTGACTTC
Source organism: Picea engelmannii (assembly GCA_009831015.1). Lineage (NCBI taxonomy): Eukaryota > Viridiplantae > Streptophyta > Pinopsida > Pinales > Pinaceae > Picea > Picea engelmannii. The sequence continues at coordinate 186,576 of ML789189.1, forward strand.
TATCAGAAAGAAATACAATATCTTGGACATGTAATTTTAGAAGAGGGAATTGTCGTAGACCCAGAAAAGACGAAAGCCATTTAGAATGGTCAGTACCTAAAGATGTAGCAGATATACGATCGTTCATGGGAATCACTGGATATTACCGTAGGTTTATAGAAGGGTTTTCCAAGATAGCCTACCCTATCACATAATTACAAAATAAAGGAACCAGGTTTAACTGGTCAGAGAAATGTCAAGACAGCTTCAACAAACTAAAGGAATTATTGACAACGGCACCCATATTGAAAGTAGCAAACCCAGATAAAGACTTCACCTTATGTCTTGATGCAAGTAAAGAAGTACTAGGTCATGTCCTAACTCAGGAAGAACACGTTATTTGTTATGAGTCCCGGAAATTAAAAGAACATGAGAAAAATTATGTCACTCATGACTTAGAATTGGCAGCAGTAATACATGCCTTAAAGATGTGGTGACACTACATAATGGGCAGAAAATTCTTATTATTAACGGACAATAGTGGGGTGAAATATTTGTTTAACCAACTAGATCTTAACGCAAGACAAGCAAGGTGGTTAGCCTTCTTGAGCGAATTCGACTTCGAGGTCAGACATATCAAGGGAAAGGAAAATAAAGTAGCAGACGCTTTAAGCAGAAGAGTCCATGGGTTATTTGAGATGAATATCAGCAGGGTGGAAAGTGATCTGGAACAAAGAATAAGGACGGCAGGTATTAATGACGAAAACTATACTAAAATAATGGTAGAATTACCGAACAGTACCGCGAACTCAGATAAACCAGATCTAAGTATTGACAATAAGGGACTGTTATGATTTAAAAACAGACTTTACATACCAGATTCAGCAGATTTAAAATTATCAGTTTTGGATGAAGTGCATAAGAAACTGTATTCTGGCCACCCAGGTTGCCAGAAGACAATAACCGCACTTAGAAACCTATTTTATTGGCCTAACATGAAGAGAAAAACAACAGAATACTTGGCTAGGTGCCAAGATTGTCAGCAGGTTAAGGTCGAGCACTAGCATCTAGCCAACCTATTACAGTCATTACCAGTACCATAATGGAAATGGGAGACTATATCGCTCGACTTTATAACAGGTTTTCTTAAAACTCAGAAACATAATGATTCTATCATGGTCATAATCGATAAACTCAGTAAGTCTGCACACTTTGTTCCTGTAAAGTCTACTTTTAAATCTATAAACATTGTTGAAATATTCATGAAAGAAATTTTTAGACTGCATGTTATTCCTAAAATGGTGATTTTATATAGAGACATAAAATTCACATCCACCTTTTGGAAGGAATTGTTTGCAGGGCTAAATACCAATTTGAATTTCAGTATGAGTTATCATCCACAAACGGATGGGAAAACTGAAAGGACAAATCAAATCATAGAGGATATGCTCTGCATGTACATAACAATGAATTTGAACAAGTGGGAGGACTATATACACTTGGTAGAGTTTGTGTATAACAATGGGTACCAAACATTAGCAAAATTGAGCCCTTTCGAAGTACTGTACAGTAGGAAGTGTACGACTCCAATTAGCTAGGATAACCCGGCTGACAAACTCATGTTTGGACCAGAGATGCTCCAGGAAATGGAGAACATGGTAAGAAAGGTACAACATAACTTGAAGGAATCACAGGATAGGCAGAAGAGCTATGCAGATCAAAAAAGAAGACACTTAGAGTTTCAAGCGGGAGACCATGTGTACTTGAAGGTCAAAGCCCAAAAAAACTCACTGAAGTTAGGAAATTGTGCCAAGTTGGCACCTAGGTTTTGTGGGCCCTTCGAGATACTAGCTCAAATTGGACCCGTAGCATATCAACTTGCACTTCCAGCCAATCTAAGAATTCATAATGTATTTCATGTTTCTTTATTGAAAAAAATATGTTCACGACCCTACTCATATGATTGATTGGAACTTGGTAGAGGTGGAACCCAAAGGAGAATTCCAAGTGGAACCCCTACACATTCTAGACCAGAGAGAAATAGCACTTTGGAACAGAGCCATCGCTCAGGTAAAGGTGCAATGGAAGCACTTTAGTCCTGAGGAGGCCACTTGGGAATTGGAGGGAGATTTGCGGAAATATCATCCAATATTATTCAAAGAAACAAAAAAACACTGAGGATAGTGTTTTATTGAAGGGGGAAAGGATGTGACATCCCCCAAAATAAAATATTTTGGAAAAATAAATTTCTGGAAATTCATTCCATTTTTGGTAAATTCGAATTTGGAAAAATTTTGCCATTTATGGCAATTCCAAATTTTGAATTTGTTAATTGTAATAAATTATTATGATTGCTGGGAAGAGATCTGATTTGACCCAACTAACTATTTGACAATGACACTTGTTTAAAAATAGAATATTTTATATTGATTGCAGGAAGACAAATGGAACAACCATGTTAAAAGTAGTTGACCATGAATCCATGAGTGGGGAACATGTTGGAATTACCCCTGGGATGATTTTTACAAGTGGAAAATTAGTGATTTGGCCATTGGAAGCCCCTGAAAATCAGTGATTTTGGAAGCTACGAAAATTCCCAAGGAAGGGAAAAGACCTAGGCAAGTTACAAATAAGCATATGTGAGGAGGCTCTACACTGCTAAGTATGTTGGGGAAGGAGACTATTGATTTTTTCCTTTTTCACTTGTTGTTATGAACACTAGAACAGTGTGAGGCAAGGGAAAGGTGACTGAATTGAAGGACAGTGTTGTAGAGGGATTTCCAAGTTCACCCTTATGGACTCATGGTCAGGCTAGGGGGTGAATCAGGCAAGTGATCGTGACTGCCCGGTTCTATGGTTGGGAGGAATTTGGTTTCTCCCTTTGTTTTCCCATGAGTTTTATTCAGATATTCTACTCTAAACTCTATATGTCTGAATTGATTTTATATTGTATGTATTGTACTTGATATAGCTGAAGGAAATGATTTCTATCATATGTTTTAATGATCACATATTTGTTGTAAGTCTCTTTTTATTTCTGTATCAGAGCATTCAATATTTCTGCCTCTGTGGAATGCATTGGCTATTGATATAGTGGAATCCTTAAAGTTGGTATGCATGCAATAACCTAGATAAGGGTTGTTCGATTTCACGAATTATACAGTCCACCTAGCTAGCAAATAGTTACACTTGAATTCTGGAATCATCCCCTTAATAACTCTACTATGGAATTTAGAACCGGTATGTAAATAAAAACATATGATATCCTCATAAAATTTAGTAAATAGACTGTAGGATTTAATTGTGGAATGATTTCTAGAAATCAAACTTTAAATAGAATCGAAATATGTATCAATGAACGAACAAAACTATTATATGCATATGTATATTTCATTCTGCAATTTAATTCAATAAAAGAAAACAAATTCACATATACAGTCGAGAATGATGAAGCATATGGGAATGAACATAATCCAAGGAGTGTATAGGACACTGAAAGTAAGCTATTTCCAAATAGAAATAATATCCCTCCCCTTCTAAGCTTAACTTATTTAAGAGTTTTTCCCAACAGTAGACGAAAAACTTAGAACTGTTTTCGCTAAATTCTAGCTTTAGAATATTAGTTATCTGCTACAACATGCTCGACTATATATCCTTAATTGGAACTTTAACAAACAAAATGGGATTAACCCTCAGATATCTGATACAGGAAATCAGTGCATGAGTAAGGTTACTCTTAACATCAGAAGCTATGAACAGAATCGTGACCTCCATGTCGTGGTTTCAGAAACAAGTTGAAGAGTCATATTTTGGAACCCCAGTACATTTGCCATGATGATCAGAGGCCGGAACCCATGCTGTGAAGTGGGAACACCTGCATTCGGCCATCACAGTAAACATTAGTAAATTTACAGAGTAGAATCTTCTTTTATAAACTCGAAAGGGGATATTGATAACCATAGCTATCAGATTACTTAACTTAGGGCCGAAACGTCGCACCCTCCTGTTACCGTGCTTCACTTTGTAGTCAACCTTGACCAAGGGGAGAAGGGTCCGGGAACCCCTGGTGGGTACCCTCGCAACAATAAGAGCCCCATCATTAATACAGAGAAAACCCTTTTTACAGAATTCAAATAATTACCTTGACAAGATAAATAGCATTGCGAATTCAAGAGATAATCATTTGATAAAAACCCTTTACGAACAAAATGAATAACGTAAAGAACGGTATCATACAAATCACCAATAAAAGTCCTCATGGAGAAAAAACTAACATCAGCAAGGGAGAAATTATCGGTAGACCACTACCTTGCTACAAATGATATGCACCAGTCACAAAGGAGAAACATATACGTTGAGAACCTAGTTTGACCTTTTATTTCTTGGAGCACGACGAAGGTATAAACTATTCAGAACTACTCTAAGTCACTCCAAAGTACAGTTGCTAATTATAGGGTAAACAAAAGATTGAACCGGAAATAAACCCACATGACACAAATAGTGAACACGAAATATATAACCTTAGGTTCATAGAGGTAAAGATTATTGACTCATGGATATAGTAAGAAACCTCTTCTACATTCATTACTAAAATAGAAAGAGAAATTTGTAGACTATAAACATCACTATCGAGAGTAAAGAAGGTCTGTAAATCCACAGTAAAGTGTATAGAAAACAAAATCTTTCTCGGTTTCAACCAAAACAACAAACTTTGTTTGAACTTGAAATATGACAGTCCCATAAAGAAAACTTACCAAATAGTCGGATATTGTCGTCGATTGCACCAAATGTTGCTCGCAGAGGCTGTAGAATTTCCCTGGGGAAGAATTCATAATACAGAACCCTTTCCCTCGAAGGAACAAGGGCAGAAATGAGACCACCAAAACCTAAGAGGGACGAGTACACTCTTTACAGCACGGGAGGTACAAACCTTAGACTAGGAAAAACTTGGTGCATCAGGATTGGGAGGAAAAGGAGGAAGAGTCATCGACACTGAGGTTAGTAGGACCCTTAATTAATTTTTCAAACAGAGTCTTAAACTCCTCCTGATAGGTACATCTGCCTCCCTAAATGAAGAAGATACAAAGCTAAACAACAGTAAAACCATGATTGTCCGATGAAACTAATCGGCTGCCAAACTTTTGTCTTTGAAGTTATCTTTTTGTTACTCCAACAAGCGAAGGGGAGTTAGTTAGTTCAGTTGTGCAGAGAATGATGTGGACTTGATCGGGTTCAGTTTGTTATGGTAAGGACAAGTTGTAACATAACTAAAGTGGAGCCATCAAAGGAAAACACTCAAAAACCACTCCTAAACCATGCACTAATCTCCTTAAAAACTTTCCTGTAACGTACTTCAATCAGGACTTGAAGACTGATGTTGACACAGTTAGGTAATTGTATAAGTATTTAATTCTTGGGGACATAAATTTATGCGCAAAAATCCAATAACCCGATTCTATTAAAACAAGGGGACTGAAATTCCAATTCTAGCATATAGGTAGGTGCGGGCATTGTAATGAAGTCCTTATAATAAAGTAAGAGTTAGAAAAATACTTTCATTCGATGTAAACCTCTCTTAAGAGTATTAAGCTAGTATGTTATAAGGTTATGCAAGAAAAAACAAAATGTAAGTACCCACCTTACGAGTGGATTAAACAAAGTTAAGTGGTAAATATTGTACCACGGAAATTTTTTTTTTTATGAGAAATTTGAGGTTCATTACATATGGTATTAGAGCAAAAGTTACAAAATTGGGCATGAACAGGACCACTGTAGTTCTTAGTATACATTATGTTTTAAATAAAAACTAATAAATTGTTTGGTTACAAACAGAAAACTTTTTGTGTTTTGGTGATTAAGTATGGCAGCTTAGGACAATGCAGAAAATAGGATGGAAGAAAATATACAGTAAAGACCTCTGGGAGATACAAGGCAGAATAGTGATGGAAGCTCACCCACAGAAGTGTTGGAAACAATGAGGAACCTAATTGTTGAGCTACAGATATTTAAAGCCGACAATGAAAAATTGAAGAAGGCACAACAAGAACAACAGGAGATAAACGAAGTCATGTTGCATAGTATAGTGACCAATAAAATCCCAAAAGAAAATAATAACGACGAAGAAGTCATCAAGAGGGCCTCCAAGAACTCAGGGATAGAAAAAGAAAAGGGAGACAATTCATCTGAAGGAACACCTCCAGCTAAGGATGGAACTAAAGAAGACAGAAAAAGAAAAAAAGTAGACCACCTTGAAGGAGAATTTATAAATATTAAACCCGTTATCTTTGATGGAGAATCCATGACAGGAGAAGAAGCAAAGGCATGGATGTTGGACATAAAAAATTTCTCCCAAATCTATAACTATTCCTGGAACATGAAGGTCAGGATGGCCATCTACAATCTAAAAGGGAAGGCTAGTATTTGGTGGCAAGATCTGAAACTGGCCAAGGGCCTAAAGGAGAAACAGTTGGAATGGTCTGACTTTAAGAAGTATTTCAAGAAACAATACCTTTCTGAAAATTATTACGAAAGGAAGACAACATAATTTTACGAGTTACGAATCAGACAGATGACAAGGGAGGACCTTATAAATAAATTTATGGATCTGCTAAGGTTCATACTATACATCTGGGAGGATAAAGTAAAAATTCAGTGATTTCTAATTTGTCTACTATAGTCCTGCAAGGGAAGAATTGAGTTTGAAAACCCCAAATCCTTAAGAGAAGTATTCAAAAAAGCATGAATGTGCTACGACCAATATAAATAGTGAGCAGATTTTCCCAAATCCTGGAAGGATAAGAAACAAGATCGAATAAACCAATGGAATATGGGGTACCAGCCAGCTCCTTATCAGAATAAAGCAAAGAGTTTTTCAAGAAAGGATTTTCATTCCAATCCTCTGAATACGCAAGGAAGCGGAAAACCGGTAAACCTGGGAATGAGAAGGTTTGGGGATAGCTCCCGTGATCCATTAAAGTGTTTGGAATGTGGAGAGCCTCATCTTAGGAGGAACTGCCCACATTTGAGTTCAACAAATAGAACTGTTGTTCATAACCTGCAAGAAGCTTCAACAGTGGAAGAAGTGGGCAGGAGCCTACATCGGATAAATGCAGCCATCGACGGATGACAAGCTGACCACCAGTCCTCGGTGGTAGAAATCGAAGGAAAAATCCATGACACTCGAATTTCTATTTTAATTGACCTCAGAGCAACATTAAGTTATATTACTCCGAAGGTAGTAGAGTCAAATAAACTTAAGAGACTGAAGCATGAAAAATCATGGCTTGTGCAGTTAGCGATAGGTACAAAAAGGAAAGTAATTGACTATATTTCATATTTTGAGTTCAGCTTAGATGGTCAAAATATAAGGACCGATCTGAACATCCTACCACTAGGATCTTACGATATGATTATTGGGATGGATTGGTTGGAACGACACAAAGAAATATTAAATTGTTATACAAAGATACTTATCTATAAGGATGATTCTGACACTACCAGGACAACCTAAGGTATACCAAGACTGGTATCAGTCAGACAACTTTCAGCAATGCAACTAAAGCAATGTGTGAGAAAGGGATGTCAATTTTATTCCATCCAAGTGATGAATCTAGCATAAAAGGAGGATAAGCCAAAGTTGGAAGACTTTGTTGTCCTACGGGATTTCAGAGACATGTTTGTGGATGAGTTACTAGAATTAACCCTAGAAGGGAAATAGAGTTCTCCATAGATCTATTACCCGGTTATGCCCCTATCTCAAAGGAACCTTACCGGATGAGTTTACCAGAACTAACAGAATTAAAAATACAATTACAGGAATTGTTGGACAAAGAGTATATCAGGCCGAGTGTCTCACCTTGGGGAGCACCAGTCCTCTTCGTGAAAAAGAAGGATGGTACTCTAAGAATTATGTATCGATTATAGAGAACTGAACAAAATGACTATTAAGAATAAATACCCCTTACCAAGGATAAATGATATGTTCGATCAAGTAGGGGGGGGAAATATCTTCTCAAAATTGGATTTACGATCCGGCTATCATCAAGTTCGAATAAAAGATGAGGACATAAACAAAACAACATTTTGGACAAGATATGGACACTATGAGTTTGTAGTCATACCTTTCGGACTCACTAACACCCCAGCCACATTTATGTGCCTAATGAATAGTATTTTCAGTGATTACTTGGACAAGTTCGTGGTAGTATTCATCGACGATATCCTGGTCTATTCAAAGACAGAGGAGGAGCATGAGGAACACTTAAGAATAGTTCTTCAAATGTTAAGGAAGCACAAACTGTACGCCAATTTCAACAAGTGTGACTTCTATCAGAAAGAAATACAATATATTGGACATGTAATTTCAACAGAGGGCATTGTCGTAGACCCGAAAAAGACAAAATCCATTATAGAATGGCCAGTACCTAAAGATGTAGTGGATATACAATCATTCATGGGAATCATCGGATATTACCTCAGGTTTATAGAAGGGTTTTCCAAGATAGCCAAACCTATCACATCATTACAAAAGAAAGGAACCAAGTTTAACTGGTTAGAGAAATGTCAAGACAGCTTCAACAAACTAAAGTAATTATTGACAACATCACCCATATTGAAAGTAATAGACCCAGATAAAGACTTAACCGTATGTGTTGATGCAAGTAAAGAAGGACTAGGTGGTGTCCTAACTCAGGAAGGACACATTATTTGTTATGAGTCCCGGAAATTAAAATAACACAAGCGAAATTATGTCACTCGTAACTTAGAATTGGTAGCAGTAATACATGCCTTAAAGATGTGGTGACACTACATAATGGGCATAAAATTCCTATTATTAACAGACAATATTGGAGTGAAATATATGTTTAACCAACCAGATCTTAACGCAAGACAAGCAAGGTGGTTAGCCTTCTTGAGTGAATTCGACTTCGAGGTCATACATATCAAGGGCAAGGAAAATAACATAGCAGATTCTTTAAGAAGAAGAGTCCATGGGTTATTTGAGATGAATATCAGCAAGGCAGAAAGTGATCTGGAACAAAGAATAAGGATGGAAGGTATTAATGATGAAAACTATACTAAAATAATGGTAGAATTACTAAATGGTACCGCGAACTTAGATAAACCAGATCTAAGTATTGACAAGAAGAGACTGCTACGATTTAAAAACAGACTTTACATACCAGATTCAGCAAAGTTAAAATTAACAGTTTTGGATGAAGTGCATAAGAAACTGTATTCTGGCCACCCAGGTTACCAGAAGACGATAACCACAGTTGGAAAGCTATTTTATTGGCCTAACATGAAGGACGAAATAGCAGAATACTTGGCTAGGTGCCAAGATTGTCAGTAGGTTAAGGCCGAGCACTAGCATCCAACTGACCTATTACAGCCATTACCAGTACCAGAATGGAAATGGGAGACCTTATCACTCGACTTTATAACAGGTTTTCCTAAAACTCAGAAACAAAATGATTCTATCATGGTCGTAATTGATAAACTCAGTAAGTCTGCACACTTTATTCCTGTAAAGTCTACTTTTAAAGCTATAAACATTGTTGAAATATCCATGAAAGAAATTTTTAGACTACATGGAATTCCTAAAATGGTGATTTCAAATAGAGACGTAAAATTCACATCCGCCTTTTGGAAGGAATTGTTTGCAGGGCTAAATACCAATTTGAATTTCAATATGAGTTATCATCCACAAACAGATGGGCAAACCGAAAGGACAAATCAAATCATAGAGGATATGCTCTGCATGTACGTAAGAACGAAACCAAACAAGTGGGAGGACTATATACACTTGGTAGAGTTTGCATATAACAAAAGATACCAAATGTCAACAAAATTGAGCCCTTTCGAAGTATTGTATGGCAGGAAGTGTACACTCCAATTATCTGGGATAACCTGACTGACAGACTCATGGTTGGACCAGAGATGCTCCAGGAAATGGAGAACATGGTAAGAAAGGTACAATAGAACCTGAAGGAAGCACAGGACAGGTAGAAGAGATATGCAGATTAGAAAAGAAGACACTTAGAGTTTCAAGCGGGAGACCATGTGCACTTGAAGGTCAAATCCCGGAAAATCTCATTGAAGTTAGGAAATTGTGACAAGTTGGCACCTAGGTTTTGTGGGCCCTTCGAGATACTAGCTCGAATTGGACCCATAGCAAATCAACTTGCACTTCCAGCCAATCTAAGAATTCATAATGTATTTCATGTTTCTTTATTGAAAAAAATATGTTCGCGACCCTACTCATATGATTGATTGGAACTTGGTAGAGGTGGAACCCGAAGGTGAATTCCAGGTGGAACCCCTACGCATTCTAGACCAGAGAGAAATAGCACTTCGGAATAGAGTCGTCGCTCAGGTAAAGGTGCAATGGAAGAACTTTAGTCCTGAGGAGGCCACTTGGGAATTGGAGGGAGATTTGTGGAAATCTCATCCAATCTTATTCCAAGAAAGAAACAAACGCTGAGGATAGTTTTTTATTGAAGGCGAAAAGGATGTGACATCCCCCAAAATAAAATATTTTGGAAAATTAAATTTCTGGAAATTCATTTCGTTTTTGGTAAATTCAAATTTGGAAAATTTTTGCCATTTATGGAAATTTTGAATTTTGAATTTGTTAATTTTAATAAATTATTATGATTGTTGGGCAGAGATCTGATTTGACCCAACTAACTATTTGACAATGACACTTGTTTAAAAATAGAATATTTTATATTGATTGCAGGAAGACAAATGGAACAGCCATGTTAAAAGTAGTTGACCATGACTCCATGAGTGGGAAACCTGTTGGAATTACCCCTGGGTTGATTTTTACAAGTGGAAAATTAGTGATTTGGCCATTGGCAACCCCTGAAAATAAAGGATTTTGGAAGCTGCGAAAATTCCCAAGGAAGGGAAAATACCTAGGCAAGTTACAAATAAGCATATGTGAGGAGGCAGGACGCTGTTAAGTATGTTGGGGAAGGAGACTATTGATTTTTTTGTTTTTCACTTGCTATTAGGAATAGTAGAATAGTGTGAGGCAAGGGAAAGGTGACTGAATTAAAGGACAGTATTGTAGAGGGATTTCCAAGTTTGCCCTTATGGACTCATGGTCAGGCTAGGGGGTGAATCGGGCAAGTGATCGTGACTGCTCGGTTCTACGATTGGGAGGAACATGGTTGTTCCCTTTGTTTTCCCACGAGTTTTATTCAGATATGATACTCTAAACTCTATTTGTTTGAATTGGTTTTATATTGGATGTATTGTACTTCATATAGCTGAAGGAAATGATTTCTAGCATCTGTTTTAATGATCGCATATTTGTTGTAAGTCTCTTTTTCTTTTTGTATCAGAGAATTCAATATTTCTTCCTCTGTGGAATGCATTGGCTATTGATATAGTGGAATCCTTAAATTTGGTATGCATGCAATAACCTAGCTAAGGGTTGTTCAATTTCACGAATTGTACAGTCCACTTAGCTAGCAAATAGTTACACTTGAATTATGGAATCATCCCCTTAATAAATCTACTATGGAATTTAGAACCGGTATGCAAATAAAAACATATGATATCCTCATTGAATTCAGTAAATAGACTGTAGGATTTAATTGTGGAATGATTTCCGGAAATCAAACTTTAAACAGAATCGAAATATGTATCAATGAACGAACAGAGCTATTATATGCATATGTATATTTCATTCTGCAATTTAATTCAATAAAAGAAAACGAATTCACATATACAGTCGAGAATGATGAAGCATATGGGAATGAACATAATCCAAGGAGTAAGAATACCCTAAAATGGACGATATAATCATGCTAAGATCATACAACAAGAAACGAATAAATAAACTTTCTACTACATTAACAACGTATGACATATCTTATATATGTTGTGCGCAAAGAGGAACAAAGAATTTTTATGGTTGTACCATATAGGATATCAATTAAATTGCTTCGCACTTACAGAAATTACAGAGTAATGAAATATGTGGTGAAGAAGCAACCAATCGAAAACAAACACATACAAATACTTAGAGACTTGAAGAATCGATATCTCTGATAACGATCCCCGTTGGGTTTTTTTTTGTAAAAAAAAAAAAAACAATCTCATTCACAAGAAACAAATCTTACATACATTAATATAGTCAAGCAAGGATGTCTAGTATAATTGTTTAAAGATTTTTGAACACTTACAATTACAGAAGTAGTGTACAGGACGCCGAAAGTAAGCTATTTCCAAATAGAAATAATATCCCTTGCCTTCTAAGCTTAACTTGTTTAAGAGTTTTTCCCAACAGTAGATGAAAAACATAGAACTATTTTCGCTAAATTCTAGCTTTAGAATATCAGTTATCTCCTACAACATGCTCAACTATATATCCTTAATTGGAACTATATGCTCGACTATATACGTTGAAAACCCAGTTTGACCTTTTATTTCCTGGAGCACGATGAAGGTATAAACTATTCGGAACTACTCTGAGTCACTCCAAAGTACAGGTTCTAATTATAGGGTAAACAAAAGATTGAACCGGAAATAAACCCACGAGACACAAACAGTGAACATGAAATATATAACCTTAGGTTCACAGAGGTAAAGATTAATGACTCATGGATACAGTAAGAAACCTCTTCTACAGTCATTACTAAAATAGAAATAGAAACGCGTTGACTCTAAACATGACTATCGGGAGTAAAGAAGATTTGTAAATCCATAGTAAAGTGTATAGAAAACAAAATCTTTCTCGGTTTCAACCAAAACAACAAACTCTACTCGAACTTGAAATATGACAGTCCCATAAAGAAAACTTACTAGATAGTCGGATATTGTCATCGACTGCACCAAATGTTGCTCACAGAGGCGGTAGAATTTCCCTGGGGAAGAATGCATAATACAGAACCCTTTCCCTCGAAGGCACAAGGGTAGAAATGAGACCGACAAAACCTAAGAGGGACGAGTACACTCTTTATAGCACGGGAGGTACAAACCTTACACTAGGGCAAAGTTGGCGCATCAAGATTGGGAGGAACAGGAGGAAGAGTCATCGGGATTGAGGTTAGTAGAACCTTAATTAATTTTTCGAACAAAGTATTAAACTCCTCCTGATAGGTACATCTACCTCCCTAAATGTAGAAGATACGAAGCTAATCAACAGTAAAACCATGACTGTCCAGTGAAACTAATCGGTCGCAAAAATTTTGTCTTTGAAGTTATCTTTTCGTTACTCCAACAAGCGGAGGTGAGTTAGTTAGTTCAATTGTGCAGAGAATGATGCGGACTTGATCGGGTTCAGTTCGTTATGGTAAGGACAAGTTGTAGCATAACTAATGTGGAGCCATCAAAGGAAAACACTCGGAAACCACTCATAAACCATTCATTAATCTCCTTAAAACCTTTCCTGTCACGTACTACAATCAAGACTTGAAGACTAATGTTGACACAGTTAGGTAAGTGTATAAGTATTTAATTCTCGAGGACATAAATTTATGCGCAAAAATCCAATAGCTCTATTGTATTAAAACAAGGGGACTGAAATTCCAATCCTAGTGTATTTGTAGGTGCGGGCATTGTAATGAAGTCCTTATAATAAAGTAAGAGTTAGAAAAATACTTGCATTCGATGGAAACCTCTCCTAAGAGTATTAAGCTAGTATGTTATAGGTTTATGCAAGCAAAAACAAAATGTAAGTACCCACCTTACGAGTGGATTAAACGAAGTTAAGTGGTAAATATTGTACCTCAAAAAAAAAAAAAAAATTATGAGAATTTTGAGGTTCATTACAGTTCGTCACTTTACGATGTTACTATGTTCAATAGATTGCAACATTACTATGTTTGTAATACAGATAAAATTACATTACTATGATAAAAATTACATTATTACAATGAATGACATGATACATGGATAAAATGCACTACATACATAATTAATAATTAATAATAAAGATATGAAAAACAAATTTTAAATAACATTACATGAGAGTGATACGAATAACATTACATTACGATGATACAAATAACATTATTATGGTGAATGATATGATATGCTACTAAAATGCACTGCATACATAAGGTGAAGTGATAGCATCAAAAGCTATAAACTTTAGAAGTAAATGAGTTGAAAGTTCACACTTGGTGGACACGTGATCGAGGTAGTGTATTAATTATGTACAAGTGATAATGCTAATATGAGAGATTTTTGAAGTTGTTAAGAAACTTCCCTAATATGAAAATGAAACAATCACAATATGTGCCTCACATTGTAACGCGAGGATATGTTCGTTACTTTGTGATGATAAGGTTATGTTCATCACATTGTGATGTTAATTATGGTGTCACATTGTCACATTAAAGTACTCATACATTAATGTGTAATGTAACATTAATATAATATATAATAAACATTTATAAATTAAAATTAAAGTATTAATTTACATTGTTGTCGAAGGTAACATATTAAATGATTGATAAATTAATAATGTAATGCATTAATTAATTAATTAATACATTGATAAGGTAATAATCCACTAATAAATTAATACATTAAATATATCAATAAATACATTTTATAAACATTTTATAAATACATATAATAAACATTTATAAATTAAAATTAAAGTATCAATTTACATTAGTGTCTAATGTAACATATTAAATTATTGATAGATTAATAATGTAATGCATTAATTAATTAATTAATATATTGATAAGGTAATAATACACTAATAAATTAATACATTAAATGTATTAAAAATAGATTACTAAAGTATTAATACAATAGTCAAGTATTAATTCACTAATAAAGTAATAATTTACATAATGTAACATGATAAACTATTAATACATTAACAATATATTATAACATTGTTGTAATATATAAATTTAAGTATTAATGCATTATGCATAATGTAACATACTAAATACTGATACATTAATAATGCAATGTATGAACTAATTAATACATTAATACAATTTTAACTAATACATTGTTAAAATATTAATACAATAATAAATTAATACATTAATAAAGTAATAAAACATTAATAAAAATATTATTAAAGTATTAATACATCAATACATTTATTGAAAACGATTTTGGTTGATTATAGTGAACCATCATCATGGTTTTTTATGGTTATGACTATGAATGACATTGATGTGTATTATAATGTATTAATTTAATTAATACATTTTTAATAAATACATTACTAAATTAGTAATACATTATTATATTAATATAATGTATAAATTAAAATATTAATTTACATAAATGTATAATATAAAGTATTAATAAATTAATGTATTAATTAAGTAATACATTTATACAATATTAATTACTACATTGTTAAAGTATTAATATAATAATAAAGTAAAAGATTAATAATATAACMAGCTATGCCTCCTATCACTCTACAGTGGGATTTTTTGTTCCATGCCTACCACAAGACAAATCCTTCCATGTTAGGGACCTTAGACTCCTCATTCTCCCAAGTTTCAACTAGATAGATAATATCAATATCACTCGGGATCCAACTTATCATAGGACCTTTGCGCCATGGAAAGCTACGACAATTCCAAAAAAGCATCCCAAGTGTCTCAAATTCCTATTTATTATTATCCTTCTGGTATCTATCCCTAACAATAGCTTTTCGATTTCTAATTATTTCCCATTTTCCTTCTTTCCTGGCTTCTTTTACCTTTTGAACTTCCTTCCTTAATTCAGCTTGGTCTTCGGGAATGATGTCTTCATTTATAAATATTTCTGGCCCTTTTATGCTTGGAAATTTACTAAGTATGCTATATTTATGGTCATTACAACTTGCTTTGACATGGATCAACCTATCTTTGTGATCAATTATTTTTCCTAGCCTCTTTGCTTCTATGAGGTAAGTTGTATCCATTTGTGATTTTTTTTTATTTTTATTTTACTATTGCTAGCGTATCCTCCTCTTGTTGTTCTTTTATACAAAAAATTATGAGGTTCAAGGCTCTTTTGTTACGTTCATGGTCCAATTCGATTAGCTTATTCATTTCCTCTTTGATGGGTTTGATATCCAATTTTTTTTCATATTACTGAGGGTCAAATTGTTGGTTAGTTTTTATTCTAGCTCTTTAATCCTATCTCTCAAGCTGTAATTTTCTTCAACCCCTACTTCTTGGGTTGATTGTTTATGTTTTTCCATTTCTTGAATTCTATCATTCATTGTCTGCAATTCACTCTTGAACCCTAAGAATCTATCCTCTATTTGAGTTTGAATGATATCTTTAATTTTTTTATCAATCATTGCCTCTAGGTATATTTGGAGTTTTATGTCTCTTTCTTCACTCCTTTTTTCTAATGTTTCTAACTCTACTTGGATTTTGGCATCTCTCTCTTCTCTTCTTTTTTTCTATTGATTTCATATAATCGTAAAGGATCTCTAGGATGATTTTGGGGGGCCTCCCCTTTTTAGGTTGAGTTTTTGGAATAGATGGTGGAGTGCTCATATTGAAAAGAAGAGAAAAAAGATGTAACAATTATTATTATTGATTGACTTTATCTCTCAAATCAACTTTTACTTCTGAAACTTTATATATATATATATATATATATATATATATATATATATATATATATATATATATATATATATATA